>JASAMV010008054.1:0-14058 GCA_030248065.1 Rhynchonema sp. JSB1_4 | reverse complement strand
TGTGATGGTAAGTTATTCCGAAGCTGTTTAATGCTATCCACGTGTTTCTTGACCTTCAACTCGGTTCGGATTTCTCCACCGAGCGTTCCAAATTGTGCAAAAATTCAGTTTTTTCTGGAACGAAAAGTCCCTCTACCAAGAGATAGCGAATCTCCAAGGAGCTTAAAATTTGTGCGTGACATAGGCTGTCGGAATGCTTTCCAACGGGTATGTAGCAATGAATCCTGCCACCCTTCCTTCGGTTACGTCCCGAGCCCTTTAAGCAACAGATCTTAAAAATCATAAGGGAAGAAAACACAGTGCACTCGATGGGCCGTATCACCTTTGAAGGCAAGTCCATTGGCATATGGACTTGGCTTTGGGCATATGCGGGAAATTTTGGGTGAGCTGTATTCTGTGAAATTAGTGCGCCAACGACATCACAAAATACAGCTCCAGCCAGAAATCGTGTTTATGAGCAAGCCAAGTTCATGCCAGTGTGGGCTTGGCTTCAAACTTGATTAGGACCCTAAATCACAGTCACCTGTAGCAGGCGGCTTTGTGACAGGTCGTTTGTTAAAAATGCATGTCTTGTTCCGGTGCAAGAAAGTCGACCTACCAGCATTGACCCACACACTAATACTGTGCAATGTACACTGAAAATCCATGTTTCGCGTTTCGCGCCGTGCACTGTGCCAGAGGGAAATTGCGTGCAGCTTGGGCATTAAGCGAAGCAAATTCTTGGGAGCGCCTATGGTCACAAATTAAAGATAGTCAGTTTTTCCAGCCGACGGCAAAGCGAGTTTTACGGGAAAAAAGCCGCATGGGCGCATGTACAAGCTGTGTATGTCTCAGCTGTGAGTATAGTATACTCCAGCCACCAGCTCATGAGACGCTGTCAGCTGAAACTGGCTTCGCCAGATCTAATAATATTTTGGGTTCCAGTGTTTCGAAAACAAAAGAAAGAAAAGTGACAGTGTACAGTGCATACACAATTTCTCTTTCTTTTGTTTTCGAAGCGGCGAACCGGAACATCATCTAATCTGGCCAAACGAGCTTCAGCTCACTGCGTCTCATGAGCGGGTGGTTGGACCATACATACGTTGCACCAGCTGCTTCAATATACATGACATTACGGCTTGCGGCTCAGCGGCTAGGTCAGACTTTGTTGGTTATTCAGAATATTCTCAGGTCCCGAAAGGACTCCGCTGGTTTTTCGTAAATTAAAAATATATCTGCGTCTCCGATAACCTCCGTAGCCTAGAAAACCCATCCAGGCTGGCTGGCGGCTTGCTTGTCTCCATTTCTGTTCTAAATAGAGCACACGCGGTGCACTTTATAGCATTTTTGTCCAATTTCCTTTTTTGTGCGTGCTTCTGGTCGACTTTTCTGCCAGCTTGCCCATGTTTTGTGTCAGGCATGTCAAACACTGCTTGCATGTGCTCAAACTAAGTTTCCCAGCAAATTTGGCGTAGGGATATTGCTGTGGTTGAAATGAATTTAGGAACATGGCGCGGTCTTTTTTTCAATGTTCGGTAAGCTTGGAGGTTAAGGTTATCCCCAAGAGGACAACTTTGCTCCAACAGGCTGCCCGTCTGACTGAAAAAAATGTTGCAGACGCCAAATGTTTGTGTATGTGCATTCGTTCGAGTGGTAATAAGACTGAGACCCGTTGGATAAATGGTTTTTCTGCGCATGCTTTTTTTGCCAAACGTGCGCCTTCAGTGCGTGTCTATCGTAAACTTGCAAATTCCATGTTTTGCGTACAGCAGGTACAGTACGTAATGTTTTCAGAACGTTCCGTGTACTAACTTTTTGTGCTTACCGGATGCCGGCAGTACCGCATAACACAAACTTCACTAATCCGTGTTATTCCTTGTGAAGCCATCAAAGCTGTTGGCACAATATATTGCACATTGCACCTCAGGACGACCCCACCAAATGATGGGTGGGGCGCTAAACCCGCGCAGAAATAAACGGGGAAAGTGGTGTGGGCTCAAGTTTCAAGTCAGAGAAATTTGACCGCAACAAGTTTTTGTCCGCATAACGCGTTGCTTTTCGTCAAAAATGTTCGAATTGTCAGAATTGTCAGCTGTCAAAACGCTGGCTTCGTTACGTCACACGACGAGCTGCTACACATTGGGAGTGCATATCTTGAATTTCGGTGGCCTGCTCATTCTACGGGCACGATATTTCGGCCAGAACTCTGCCTCCCTATTCCGCGACTTTTCAGGCCCGAAAGTTCAGGCCCGACCTTTTCAGGCCCGGCCGATTCAGGCCCAGCATACTTGACCCATTTATAGGCCTAGACTTAGGCTCCAGCCGGGGCCTGAATGGCCGGGTTTGAACATGTACCCCGGTACTGAACCGTCGCACAATACTGCCTCCCCCAAACCGTCATCTAGTTTCTTAGATTTCACTTTTGACCACCACCGGTATAACTGACATCGCAAACGTTTCGGTATGGACATACCTTTTTGTTGTTGCGCCATGTTTGACTTTCGCTACAGCGAGCGAAAGCGGATCACGTATAAAAAGAAAATCCGTAAAAGACTCATAAAAATCTCTGGTATGCACCCCTGGTAATAAACTTTCGACAGCTGAGAAAACGTCTATGACTTTCCAACAATATGACCAGATTTGATCAAAGTGCGCATGTGTATGTGCTATGCGATTTTGATCTGCTGAATGCGGCCGTCCCCCCGCGCGAGCAAACAATGTCTATCTATGATTTTCAAAGCCAAAGAGACCTGCTTGTCAACAAACGGCTTCGATTGCGTATACGTGAAATTGGTATATATTGTAGAGCATCAACCGCGCGCATTGCAAGTATGCTTTCCGTTGGGCTTGCCATTATTGTGCGTGTGAATGATAAGGGCTTTTCTTCCAGATTTCCAAAAAAACGCATTAAAAATGATTGAAAAAACAATTTCAGCACAAATTTCTGGATTACTGGGACCTGGGATACAAAATCACCAAAAAATGGAGTCCAGTCTGTCCTACACCGTGACGAACGGTGCAACGAGCCCGATTCTGTTTGAGGGCGAACAAAACGAAAAGCATGAATTTGCAAGCGAATGCGGAACTCCGTTGAAACTAATCAAAAGGAAGATCGTTCATGTTAGTTTGGGATCGGTAATTGTTGTTGTATGTTTGCAAGAGTCGTAAACAAAGCCACTTGGGTCACTTTGGGATCGCGCACTGACGCTGACCTGGTGCACCGCCCGTCTGTGTGGAAACAGGTAGAAACGGGCAACCCGCTGGTGCACCGCCCGCCTCACAATTCAGGGAGTGGAGAGAAATTGTTTCAGGGTGCTTTTCATGATGTTCTTACTAAAAAGTTCGCAAAATATCCCATGCCCGTTTGCGGCCATTGGGTTATACATATGTATAGATAAGCCCACAATTGCACCGGACAATCTGACTCGATGTATTTTTATCTCTGTTTAGGTCAGTGAACGCAGCTCGAATACCTTTTCAATATTTTTTCTTATTGCTTTTGCTGATGATGTTCGGCAACAGGTCCACCCATCTCGGAATACCTACCGGAGCGTCCGCAGTCTCCAACCCCGAAAACTGGAACAAACTAAAAATATGTTCTATTTCCATGTTTGGGCACCTGTTTTTCTTTGCACCCGCCAGCTTTGCACCCAATCCTGTATGATAAATAGCTGCGCATCTGTTGCCACGCACACGGTGGGGATTTAGGCAGGATAAATGAGCATTTTCGAGGTTGGTGTCCTTTCTTGAGGCGGGCTATTGTGCTGGATTGAAGTTTGCATGCTGTTTGCTGCAAGTTTTCATTTTTACACTTTTGAGGAAACTGACGATTTATAGACTTTTGTCGTGCATAGCTTTGCTGATTATTATGTCCCCGCAGAGCATTGCAAAAGACAGCGGATCTACACTGCTCCTCCAAGAAATTTTCACGAAAAAACAAGGCCCAGCGCGTAATTCGACATTGTTTTGTTTCTGCCTTGGCTTGCTCGTTTATCTTCAAGTCAGCTGGCTGCTGCTACATTGGCCGCTTTCATCCTTTGCTGGTTTCTCAGTTGCGAGAATATTTTACTATCATTCCAAAACTTTTTGGGGCCGCGAGCTAATTTGCAACCCGCACGGCCAAGCCGCATAGTTTTCCGTGCCCAAAATTTTGTGCCCAGCCTAGTACCCAACAAACTGTGTATAAAAACTCACAAAACTTCAAGTCCATCTGGAGGACGCCGCCTTGTGTTTGGTAGGACCAAATCGTGTGTTGCAAAGACTTGTAAACTTGAGTGAGCCAGATGAAGTTAAAATGTTCGACATAAAACTTTTTCTCGGCCGAAAAGCGTTGATTTGAGTTATCGAGAGTGGAAACGGAGCCACTTGTATTGCCGTTGATCTTTTCTGCTTCTAAGAACAGGTGCCACTTTTGGTTCATTCAAAACAAGATAAATGACTTTGGTGCAAAATTACACAATCTGTTTGTGAGTGCACTACTCTGCTTTGATTGTCTGTCACAGTATGTTGTACTTAGAGCTCCTTGCTGTATAATTTTATATTGCTAGATTCCTTAGATCTTGAATTACTTCTTTTGAGAGATTCGCAAAATTACAAAATTCAAATTCGTGAAAAATTATGATCGAATTACATCCGTATTTCGTATCCCCAACCACACCCACAACAACTGCGTTGGACGGCTCATGGACAGGGGTGTACACTTACGATGAAAACACTGTGAGCGCGCAAGCAGTTTTTTGATAACAAAAATGGTGAAAAAAAACCGATTTATTGCACCTGATGTAGGTTAATGATGATGGTCCTGATGAAAATGATCGACAGGTTTCGCTAGGATCGTTACTCCAGGAATAAGTAGTTATGGAAGAGAAATAGTTCGTGCGTGGTGACACAGCTGGGCATTTTTAGCAGCTCAGTATCACTGGGCTGTGTCTGTGATGTTTCACGGTCAGAAAGCTACAAAGCACAATGACAAATTTAAATGAATACCACTCAGCCGTATAATGTTTCAGCCACTTACGAGTTGGTGGGGCAAACGATTTGGCATCGGGCCAAGTGCACGCGTGACGTCACGTCGATCGAAGAAGTTCACGGACAAATCAACGGTTAGGTGATGTTTCATTGCTGGCTGACATACAAAATGCGCTAGATTTTTCGTTGGAATTTTAGCTTTTGTTTATTTTGGTTTGCTTTCTTTCATGCAGTTTGCCGTTCAATTTGAAACAAACGTCTTAAACGCGCCAAAGCTTGTATCTGCGCCAAAAAAATATTTCGATTTGACCATAACAGGACACGATTTTTGTGCATCGGGTAATGAATTTGTTGTCTTCATCGTTAAAAAATCCAGGTGACATGCAAAAAAGCAAAATGCGCATCCCTAAATTCACGTGCAGCTTCAAACCTACGACGACATAGTAGCCGATTGTAAAGCGTCAGGCGAATTATGGGAGGACCCAATGTTCCCAGCGGTGGACTCTTCACTCTTCTACAGTCGCCGACCGCCGAAGGCGTTCGAGTGGAAAAGACCTCAGGTTTGCACTTCCATTATTTTCATTACTTGATTTTTGGGGTCCTATTTTGTTGCTGGTGCTTTGGTTCTGACGATGACCTGGTGCACCTTTGGAAAAAGTCGAAACGGGGGCCGCAGTCAAAAGGTGCGCTAAGCAAGCCACATTACTGTGTGTTCTATACTTTATCCGGTTTCACCAACCACAAGATGACACCAGCACTGAAGATGCATTGCGCCCTCATCAGTTTCATGAAAAAGACGTTACGAAACAAAAAAAATATTGCAGGAAATCAGCGCCAAGCCTCAGTTCATCTCGGCTGGCGCCAGTCGGTTCGATGTTCAGCAGGGAGACTTGGGTACGGTTGGGGGTTACGGCAGTTCCCGCGTGACAAAATTAATATGAATACAGTAACCTTGAAGCTGATGTTTCATTCGCAGGCGATTGCTGGTTGCTGGCTGCCGTTGCCAATCTCACTTTGTATCCATCTATATTTGAGAATGTCGTCTTGCCGAATCAAAACTTTGATGCCGATCAGAATTATTGCGGAGTGTTTCGATACAAGGTATAGATTAATGTTTGATAACTCAATTAAATTGGCTGATTTATTGATCAATTTCAATCAAATTGATTTGGTTTATCAGTTGGAAGTTGCTTGATGCCGTTCGATATACTTGTTGATCGATCAAAACAAACGAGCCTATTCGTTTACTTGATTTATTTATTGATATGATTGGATCACTCGATATTGATTAATATTGACTGACTCACTTATTGATTAACAGTATACAGCGTCAATATTGTCCGTTCCCAATCGCAGTTCTGGCGTTTCAACCATTGGATCGAAGTGTGTGTCGATGACCGTCTGCCCACATTCGACGGTCGACTCGTCTATATGCATTCGGCCGACAACCACGAATTCTGGTCGGCCCTGCTCGAAAAGGCCTATGCGAAATTGTGCGGCAGCTATGAGGCGTTGAAAGGTGTCCATGTCTGTTTTCTTATGTGAACAAAGTGAAAATTCTTTGAAGTTTTTTTTGAAAACTGGAATTTAAAAAAAACACCGATAGTTTTTCGCAGGCGGCAGCACTTCCGAGTCCATGGAAGATTTCACGGGTGGCGTGGCCGAAGTGTTTGATCTGGTGGTTGGTATTTTCTCATTTTGACCTACATATTCAGTTGATAAGAAATGCCAAGAGCTGGCCGGTTTTGCACCACGCTGGCAGCATCATGATTCGGGTTGGTTGTAGGCGGAGATATTCAATGTAGCACATAACATTTCAGAGAATTAGCTGTGCGTTCTATAATATAGTAACTTTCTAATTTCATTGCCTCATGCATTTTTACAGACGCAGGAAAACTCCCGTTCGAAGTCGAAGCAGGCAACAAGCTCAACGTACAGTCAACAAGCCACGCAGCTGGCTCGTGTGCGTTTCGAATGTTTCAGTCACACAAGCTGTGTGTCTCAGCTGCGTGGCTTCTTGACTGTACGTTGAGCTTGTTGCCTGCTTCGACTTCGAACGGGAGTTTCCCTGCGTGTGTAAAAATGCATGAGGCAACGAAATTAGAAATTTACTATACCAGCGCAAAAAGTGCAATGTATTGTTTGGAAGTTATGAGGACTTCTTTTCTATGCCGGTCCTCCTCAAAATTGTCCAAAAATTAACGAATACGCCCACATTAAGACAAAACACATTGAGACAGAGGTCGGATCAAATTCTGCCCTAGTGCCAGCCAATATGCATACAGTATTTACATGTATGCACAGTCATTACCTAAATCACCTTTGAAGGCAACGACTGCGATTAAGGTACAGGCAAGGGCAAATGGTTTTTGGACCTTGAGTTTTGTTACGGAACTGGAGGTCAAACATCGGCTGGCGCGAGTTTATCATATCAATGCCTCAGCCAACGGCAAAGGTACACTCCGAAAGCTGCCGTTGCCTGGCATGCCCTGGTCGCATTATCGCGTTGCCCTCAAAGTTCATGCGCCGGCCCCCCAAATCTCGTCGAATATCTTTGGCCTCAGGACGACCCTCCCAAGCATCTGTTCCGAATCCTCCGCAAGTCAGCCGAGCGGCATTCGCTAATCTCTTGTTCGATTGACGCCGATCCAAATGTTTACGAAAAGAAAATGGACTGCGGCCTGGTGCAGGGTCATGCGTACAGCGTGACCGCTGTTAAACAGGTTGTTTATAGGGTGGCACTGCCTGTTCAAGTTGTATAAGAAACTTTAAAACATTTTGTTAGTCGGGTGTTGTAACTGCAGCGAATCTCAGCGTTTAACCCAAGCTTTGGTCCTGTCACTTAATTTGAGTGTATTTTTAGGGACCAGCGTAAAAGTTATCGCCATGGGTGGTTTTCTCGAATAAACTTTTGGTCGAAACTGGTGCTACATACATACCGTTATTCACAACGGTCAGATCCGATGAGGTACACGGGCATGAACAGTAGCTGCAATACATCTTGGGCAAAGGTATGTAGGTATGTACACTCCATAAACAAAACGTTCTTGAGTAACTGCTGTCTTGAAAAGAAAAATACGTACATCGCTACTCTTCTGTCCGTGTCACACGATCCGATCTCATCCGATCACCACATTTTGATGCGCGGGGCCCAAGAAAACTTTAAATTAAAGCTTTGAAGCACTTTCAAGGTTCACGTCATGTCTCCGAGTGGTCGCGAAGGCGAAGTGCAGTTGATTAGGGTGCGCAATCCATGGGGTGGAGCGATTGAGTGGAATGGCGCCTGGAGTGACACGTTAGTGTTCGAACCAATCTTGATCACGTAGGTTTTTTTGCGGATTCGAGCTCTTCGACCTCGATTTTCGAATGCGTAAAACGTTCAAGATCTCTATCTGGTCTCGATCTCGAACTGAACATCGATGACTGATATTCTGAGTATTGGCATTTTTTCATCTTTTCTTGTAAATTTGCAAATTCTGTTTTCACCTTCTGTGACAAACGTGTTGATGGTAGGCGACGTAAACGTCTACTCAAGGAAAAAGTGACGGCATTTCGTTGAACGAGGGTGCGACACCCTTTTGATCATGCTCCAGTCCGCTGGGGTTTGCTCCTAGAACTAACCAGGCCGACCATTTGCCATTCGGCCTGTCACATCACAGGGGCTATAGGTTAACTACGCCAACACGAGCCCGATTTCGCAGCTGGCAGAATAGTGAAACATTCTGACGTGGCTGCTGATTTGGGAAATGTTACACATTGAAGAATAGAAAGTGGAGCATGATGATTTTCTCTTTCTATTCGTTTTGAATACACACCACTTTCAAAATCGAGCTCATGTTTGTGTAGTTTGCTTATAAATGTTGTATGCGGCGTTCTTTCAGATCACCGGAGTGGACGTGTATCTCGGTCGACGAGAGAAAGAAAATGGGCCTTGTGTTTGAAGCGGATGGTGAATTTTGGTGAGACACACGACACACTGCATATGTCATTTTTTGGTGAAACCGTAGCCGAATCTGACTTCATTGCTGTCAACCTTTTGATTCACCTTTCCATATATTTTTAGGATGTCCATGCACGACTTTCTCAAGAACATGCAAAAGGTCGAAATCTGTCATTTGGGACCGCAGGTATATGCTCTCGTTTTTCATGGCCACTCACGATTTAGCTAAAAGTCGAAGAGTTTATAGATGGTTTAATGTAGTCAATGTACAAAATCACTTTCCAAAGCTTACTGCAAAGCTTACGGCTCTATTCGGGATTTTTTTCGTTCTGGCACCCACTTTGTGAACTAGCTTTACCGATAAAAAAAGGAGCAAAACGAGCGTTTTTGCATGATATTTCCTACCTTTTGGTTAAAATCTTTGCCTTTCATGCACATGAAACCAAAATACAGTCTACAGAAAGCGCCTATAAGACACAAAAGCGTGTTGCAATCAGGTATGAGCAATATTCGCAAAGTACAAAAATTTAAATGGGACTCCATTCAAAAGATGGTTCGAATAAAGCCCCATGGGGCTCTATTTGAGAATAAAAACAATTTTCAAAATCCGATTTCCCACCTACCTACCGAATAGAGCACCAGGGGCTGTAACCGGAAAATTCCGGTACACGTTTTGCGTGGGTGGAAAGACTAGGTCGAAGGAAACGAGAACCCGTGAACATATATATAGGGACTGTTCACGACAAATATATATAATATTTCCAGGCCGCAGCAGCGGTGAATCGTACGTTTGACGACGAAAACGAGAAGAAAAGTTGGGAAGTGCAAACTTTCGATGGGGTTTGGACGAAGGGCGCCACTGCTGGCGGCTGCAGGTCGGACTGCGTTGGGAACTGTGCAGCGTTACATTAAAATTTGGCGGTGCAAAATTCTGCTCGGAAAAGTTTTGAATTTTGCTCTTCCAACTTTTGGCTTTTTACAGCACGAGGGGCATGCTGAAGGAAATTGTTTAAAGTCGGTAGGTGTCCTTTAGCCGATCTTAGAAACATTTTCGACTCCTAAACTTGTTCTGCATCAGTGAGGTGCCGCGTCACACCATGCGCCTTCAATGTTAAATGTTTCATGTCCTGAATAAATGACCCGCTGTTGAACTTGGTGATAATCATTCGTGTCGATTTCTGGGAAACACATGAAAACATCAATAAACGCTTGACAAAACCACCTGTGCGAATCTAAATTGGCGTAGTCTTGAAATGACTTATAACAAGCATAGCACACCGTGTGACGAATCAAGCCAGTCACATCACAAATCACATATCACAGGAACTTTCTCGACCAGCCGCCCCGTACATTCCCGTACAATCCGCAATACAAGGTGACACTGGCTGAAGCAGAATGTGATGATGATGACAGCAGCAGCAACAGCAAGAGCACGTGCATTGTGGCGTTGATGCAGAAGAATAGGCGCAGACTGAGACAGCACGGCATTGCCGACTATCTGACTATCGGATTCGCAGTGTTCAAAGTTGGATGGGCTGGGCTTCTCTATACATATGTATAACCCAATGTTGCCGCAAACAGGCATGCGATATTTTGCAAAGTTTTTTAAGTAAGAACATCATGAAAAGCGCCCTGAAACGATTTCTCTCCACTCCCTGAATTGTGAGGCGGGCGGTGCACCGGCGGGTTGCCCGTTTGTATCTTTTTCCACACAGACGGGCGGTGCACCAGGTCAGCGTCAGTGCGCGATCCCAAAATGAACCAAGTGGCTTTGTTTACGACTTTTGCAAACAAACGACAACAATTACCGATCCCAAACTAACATGAACGATCTTCCTTTGGTTCAGTTTCAAACGGACTTCCGCATTCGCTTGCCAATTCATGTCTTTTTCGTTTTTTTCGCCCCTCAAACAGAATCGGGCTCGTTGCACCGTTCGTCACGGTGTAGGACAGGAGTGGACTCCATTTTTTTGTGATTTTGTATCCCAGGTCCCAGTCATCCAGAAGTTTGTGCTGAATATGTTTTTTCAATCATTTTTAATGCGTTTTTTGGAAATCTGGAAGAAAAGCCCTTATCATTCACACGCACGATAAATGGCGAGTCCAACGAGAAAGCATACTTGCAATCCGCGCGTTGATGCTCTCCGATATATGCCAATTTCACGTATACGCAATCGAAGCCGTTTGTTGACAAGCAGGTCTCTTTTGGCTTTGAAAATGGTCGGGTAGACATTGTTTGCTCGCGCGGGAGGACGGCCACATTCAGCAGATCAAAATCGCATCGGACATACACATGCGCACTTTGATCAAATCTGGGTCATATTGTTGGAAAGTCATAGACGTTTTCTCAGCTGTCGAAAGTTTATTGCCAGGGGTGCATACCAGAGATTTTTATGAGTCTTTTACGGATTTTCTTTTTATACGTGATCCGCTTTCGCTCGCTGTAGCGAAAGTCAAACATGGCGCAACAACAAAAAGGTATGTCCATACCAAAACGTTTGCGATGTCAGTTATACCGGTGGTGGTCAAAAGTGAAATCTAAGAAACTAGATGACGGTTTGGGGGAGGCAGTATTGTGCGACGGTTCAGTACCGGGGTACATGTTCAAACCCGGCCATTCAGGCCCCGGCTGGAGCCTAAGTCTAGGCCTATAAATGGGTCAAGTATGCTGGGCCTGAATCGGCCGGGCCTGAAAAGGTCGGGCCTGAACTTTCGGGCCTGAAAAGTCGCGGAATAGGGAGGCAGAGTTCTGGCCGAAATATCGTGCCCGTAGAATGAGCAGGCCACCGAAATTCAAGATATGCACTCCCAATGTGTAGCAGCTCGTCGTGTGACGTAACGAAGCCAGCGTTTTGACAGCTGACAATTCTGACAATTCGAACATTTTTGACGAAAAGCAACGCGTTATGCGGACAAAAACTTGTTGCGGTCAAATTTCTCTGACTTGAAACTTGAGCCCACACCACTTTCCCCGTTTATTTCTGCGCGGGTTTAGCGCCCCACCCATCATTTGGTGGGGTCGTCCTGAGGTGCAATGTGCAATATATTGTGCCAACAGCTTTGATGGCTTCACAAGGAATAACACGGATTAGTGAAGTTTGTGTTATGCGGTACTGCCGGCATCCGGTAAGCACAAAAAGTTAGTACACGGAACGTTCTGAAAACATTACGTACTGTACCTGCTGTACGCAAAACATGGAATTTGCAAGTTTACGATAGACACGCACTGAAGGCGCACGTTTGGCAAAAAAAAGCATGCGCAGAAAAACCATTTATCCAACGGGTCTCAGTCTTATTACCACTCGAACGAATGCACATACACAAACATTTGGCGTCTGCAACATTTTTTTCAGTCAGACGGGCAGCCTGTTGGAGCAAAGTTGTCCTCTTGGGGATAACCTTAACCTCCAAGCTTACCGAACATTGAAAAAAAGACCGCGCCATGTTCCTAAATTCATTTCAACCACAGCAATATCCCTACGCCAAATTTGCTGGGAAACTTAGTTTGAGCACATGCAAGCAGTGTTTGACATGCCTGACACAAAACATGGGCAAGCTGGCAGAAAAGTCGACCAGAAGCACGCACAAAAAAGGAAATTGGACAAAAATGCTATAAAGTGCACCGCGTGTGCTCTATTTAGAACAGAAATGGAGACAAGCAAGCCGCCAGCCAGCCTGGATGGGTTTTCTAGGCTACGGAGGTTATCGGAGACGCAGATATATTTTTAATTTACGAAAAACCAGCGGAGTCCTTTGGTACCTGAGAATATTCTGAATAACCAACAAAGTCTGACCTAGCCGCTGAGCCGCAAGCCGTAATGTCATGTATATTGAAGCAGCTGGTGCAACGTATGTATGGTCCAACCACCCGCTCATGAGACGCAGTGAGCTGAAGCTCGTTTGGCCAGATTAGATAATGTTCCGGTTCTACCTGCTTCGAAAACAAAAGAAAGAGAAATTGTGTATGCACTGTACACTGTCACTTTTCTTTCTTTTGTTTTCGAAACACTGGAACCGAAATATTATTAGATCTGGCGAAGCCAGTTTCAGCTGACAGCGTCTCATGAGCTGGTGGCTGGAGTATACTATACTCACAGCTGAGACATACACAGCTTGTACATGCGCCCATGCGGCTTTTTCCCGCAAAACTCGCTTTGCCGTCGGCTGGAAAAACTGACTATCTTTATTTTGTGACCATAGGCGCTCCCAAGAATTTGCTTCGCTAATGCCCAGCTGCACGCAATTTCCCTCTGGCACAGTGCACGGCGCGAAACGCGAAACATCGATTTTCGTGTACATTGCACAGTATTAGTGTGTGGGTCAATGTGGTAGGTCGACTTTCTTGCACCGGAGACAAGACATGCATTTTTAACAAACGACCTGTCACAAAGCCGCCTGCTACAGGTGACTGTGATTTAGGGTCCTAATCAAGTTTGAAGCCAAGCCCACACTGGCATGAACTTGGCTTGCTCATAAACACGAATTCTGGCTGGAGCTGTATTTTGTGATGTCGTTGGCGCACTAATTTCACAGAATACAGCTCACCCAAAATTTCCCGCATATGCCCAAAGCCAAGTCCATATGCCAATGGACTTGCCTTCAAAGGTGATACGGCCCATTGAGTGCACTGTGTGTTTCTTCCCTTATGATTTTTAAGATCTGTTGCTTAAAGGGCTCGGGACGTAACCGAAGGAAGGGTAGCAGGATACATTGTTACATACCGTTGGAAAGCATTCCGACAGCCTATGTCACGCACAAATTTTAAGCTCCTTGGAGATTCGCTATCTCTTGGTAGAGGGACTTTTCGTTCCAGAAAAAACTGAATTTTTGCACAAATTGGAACGACCGGTGCAGAAATCCCAACCGAGTTGAAGGTCAAGAAACACGTGGATAGGATTAAACAGCTTCGGAATAACTTACCATCACAACTTCAGTCGCTCAAACCATTGCTTCACACGGTGAGGGTGCGAAACGTTTCGAAAATCGGCCTTATTTTTCGATAACACAAGTTTGTTCCTAAATTTTGAGGTCACGCTTAGCGCTGTGGAAATAAGAATGCAATGGGGAAATAGAGCATCGTCGAAAGTACCGGAAAATAAGGTTTTTAAATTTTTTAACTCATGGCTAGCTCCGTGACAGGCCTAAAAATCCATTAAATTGCCGCTAGATTT
>JASAMV010008052.1:0-14530 GCA_030248065.1 Rhynchonema sp. JSB1_4 | reverse complement strand
TTTTTTTTCTATATATGGTGTGTACTACCGTTCAGCGTTGATATAACATGTGTTATTTGTCATGCGCCACCCCGCTGTTTCCAATAATAAACTGTGCGCAATAATATACGCCTCCGTAGTTGTGTCAGCGTTTAACGGTTCTGCAAATTAGAGTTTGCTGTGATTTTTTTTCTTTTTTTTTGGTTGAACAAATATGACGTTGATTTCAAACCTGCTGGGTACATTTGCCCCTCCGCTTGTACGTAACATCGAATCAAATTTGTAGTATCTGATTCGGTAGGTTCTCTTGAGTAGCTCCCCAAAAAACTTTCGCTGGGAACCTGAGGAAGTGACGAACAACTTCTAGAACGCTCACAATCTCCGTAGAAAAAAAAAACATGCATGCACTACACCTACCACCATGATGAATATTCGACTTGGGAGCTGCGACGCAGAAACAAGATTTTCCGACAGATGTGATATGCCAGCCAAACGTTGATACGACATCATTACCGTTCGTTGAATTGGTATTTTGTAGGAGAGACCCTGACTCCAAAGTCGTTCCATATCAACCAACAAATAGTCATTGACCTGAACTCGTTTGAAATGCAACTTGACGCCTTCAATCACAAGCTTTTGATTTCTGGTGGCTGCGTCTACTCCCGAAAGTAGTCGAAATCGATCTGCAACACTTTCGCTTGCTTACACGCATCGCTATCTTCTAATGTTTTCTCAACCAACCAGGCGTTTGATGCAACACTATAGACAGTGAGCATCCACTAGGAATGAGCTTGATCTGAGACAGCAGACTGCTTTGCAGGGCGAAGTACATCAAGTTCTTACGGCTGAGGCGAAACAACTTACGGCGTTTCGCAAAACTGGGATTATTCTTATCGTCAACCGTAGAAAACTTTCCTGTAAATTATTATATTAATCTTACTTTTCGTTCAAAATACATTCTTGCGAATGTTTGTAACTGACCAGGTGTACAAAGGAAGCACATCTCAGAGTCGTTGATTGCAGGAAGGTAGCTTTCACTGGTCAACACTGTACGATTCACCCACGATTCGTACGGATGCAAGTTAGAACGCATACTGGTGACAAGTCCATTTAATTTGACTTCTAGAATTTATCTTATGATTGAGAGAAAAGCTACAATAGCAAAATCAGACTTGACTGGACAAACCGATATCTGAAAACATAGCTCCGGCCAGGTTTGACACTGGAGCAACCATAACGTCGGCAGCCAACGGTGTTCCATCACCATTCTGACAAAAATGCTACGTGTATCTTTGGATATTAGGAACGAAGAAAAATTGATAAGCGCAGGACCAGAGAGAGAAGAACTGACCTGAATATAGCACACAAGTTCGAGGAATATTGTTGGACTGAGGAACAGTGTACCACTCGGAGGAATGAAGAATGAAATGACACTTTGTGATGTATACTGATTAGTAGGAAGAACCGTTGAAGAAAATGTATTCAAGAGAAATGGAATAATTGCGGCCACTTTGTAATTGAATTTGATCCGGAGTAACGAACACAACATCAACAAATGCATTTTGATTATCCAGGTGTAAAACTGATGTGTTGCTTTCATTGAGCACGAAATGAAAAGACGATGCATTACTATAGGTATCCACCATGATTACGGAAATGGCATTTGCGTGCGTTTGAATTCTCGCTCGTTTAACGTTTCCACGTCGCCGTTATCCAATCGTACAGTGTAGTTGCGCTGACCCGCCCGTCTGCCTTTGGTTGTGCTCAACACCTCAACAACTCGATGTTTGAAGTCAGGATTTCGCCCGGCCAAGATCAAATTTTGATCGTATAAGACTTTTTGCACCAGTCGTTGGTTTTTATCCCTCACCCTATAGCTAACAGGCACCGTTCGTCGAGAATGATCGATAATGAATGTTTCATACGAGTTGAGTGGCGTCTGTAAACAAGTAAAATTTGAATTGGCGCGCATGTCACCTTTGTTGGTGGTCATTGGCGCTCATTTTTACAGTAACCCACCTTTTGCATTCCAGTGGCGGGCATACGCAGGCGGACCACATCACCGCGCGCAAACTTGGGTCGCTCGTATTCTCTATCCTGATTGTTTAGATAGCGCCCGTACTTTGCTGTGAAATGGCGTCCAAGATTGGCACGCACATCGACAGGAGCTATTTGCGAATACGAAGATGGTGTGTGATTTATAGTGCGTAGGATTTTCTCAAAGGTTTCATTGTCAAACACTGCTCGTCTGTCGTACGTTTTGTATTTTTGATACAACTTGCGTACGAGTTGAATTCGTCCTTCTGCTCCGGCCGATTTTTGAAACGATGTACTTTTTTTCATTCGCATACCGCGCTGTTTTAGTTTGTGCGCTAGTTGATTCCATTCTGTACCGGCATCTACAATGGTTAGATGTGGCCAGGACTTGACATTGTCATCTTCTTTAATAATACGATCGAACGCATTCGCTACCGTTTCGGCCTGTTTAGATCGCAACGGTTTGCCAGTTGTGTAGCCTGATAAAGAAAATTAACGGTTCTCAATTCACTTCTCTGTATTAAGCTAAGCAGAAAAAAAAAGATCGAACAAACCTGACAAGTTGTCAACGCACAAAAGATGAGCTTGTATGCGACCAGTCTTCTTTCGAATGAAGAACAAATCGCAAAACCACAAATCGTCAATCTGAGTGCTGACATATTTCAATCGTGGAAATCTTTTCTTAGGTATTCTCTGCGTAACCGATTCTGTGTAGCTATCTTTGAAGAATTTTTTCACTTTTTCCTGTGTGACTTTTGGATCAATTTTACGCGCTTGATTGTAAACCTTCAATTGTGAACCGAACGCTGCCGGTTGACCGAGTGAATAGTAGGTATCGTGAATTGCCTTCATTTTTTTATATTTGTTTTCACAAATCAAGCTAGCTGGCGTTATTTTCTCTCGTGTTGCGAAATAAATGCAATATCATCATTTTTATCAGGAAAATTCACCAGTTCACTGCAATAACTCAACGGTTGCAATAATCATGTATCAAACGGTGGCAAATGACGAAAAGGAGCAGGTTGAAGGTTTCCTGGCTGAAAAAACTGCGCGCGAACATCAACGCTGCGTCGATCATTTCGTGACCGAGTTTACTCCGTTATCGCACCACAACATTGTGGAGAAACGGTACCTTCAGTCAGAAGATACTATCATTTCGCGTCACACGTGAAACATTTTTTATTATTTTTTTTAGTTTCGAGATTTGCTACGCCTGTCGTGACAACACTAATCCCTGGTATGGCAGCGACAATGAGAGACCGACCGCGCGCCGCAGTCCCCTCAGTCCCGAGCACACGTGTGTGAAAACATCCGGTGAAATTTTGACGCGCCACCGATACGAAGTGATCGACAAAGTGATTTTTTATATTTTTTCTTAACCAAGTATAGATACCTTATTTTTGATATATCCGTTTACATTTCATGATTCTTTTTTTTAGGTGTCGCTCGATGACAAACGTGAGTGCTGGAAAAAAGTGCAGGCGGCAATGTTGAGCGATGACAAGATTACGAAACGCGGAATCATGAGCTTCTACGAAGACTTTAGCAACTTTTTCATTCACGATGTGTATTGCAATCAGGTTGAAAAAATTGTGAACCGCTTGGAAATTGATTACCCCGTCCCACTGTCGTGCAAACATCAGAAGCACGGTCAACCGTGTTTCTGTGTGCTCGACGGCAAAACTCCGCATCAAAATGAGGTGATCAGCACAAGTTTGACGTGCTTGAATTTCAAAGGTAAACCGAAAACCGCAAAAAAGTAAACTGATGATTTGTGAAAAGTTTGTATTAACAACATGGTTAATTATTGTGATATATGTGAATGATAAACATGATTGAACAATAAACATAATTCACTCTGCACTCAAACCATATTATCCGCGTTGATGGGATTCAGTTCAATATCGATCGCACCATTGTCCAATTTCTGTTTCACGTACGCAACAAACCAAGGATGGAATACCCTAATTATTTTCCACCAAAGGGGTCAGATGAGCCTGAGGGGACCACTGGGTCCAATGATGGAATACCCTAATTATTTTCCACCAAAGAGGTCAGGTGAGCCCGAGGGGGCCACTGGGCCCAATGATGGAATACCCTAATTATTTTCCACCAAAGGGGTCAGATGAGCCTGAGGGGACCACTGGGTCCAATGATGGAATACCCTAATTATTTTCCACCAAAGAGGTCAGGTGAGCCCGAGGGGGCCACTGGGCCCAATGATGGAATACCCTAATTATTTTTCACCAAAGAGGTGAGGTGAGCCCGAGGGGACCACTGCGCCCAATGATGGAATACCCTAATTATTTTCCACCAAAGAGGTCAGGGGAGTCCGAGGGGACCACTGGGCCTAATGATGGAATACCCTAATTATTTTCCACCAAAGGGGTCAGATGAGCCCGAGGGGACCACTGGGCCCAATGATGGAATACCCTAATTATTTTCCACCAAAGAGGTTAGGTGAGCCTGAGGGGGGCCACTGGGCCCAATGATGGAATACCCTAATTATTTACCACCCAACAAATAAGCAGCACAGACAAAAGTGGGTGTGCGTGTAACTTTCGTGCACGACTATGCGATCGTCATAGTGGTACACGTGTACAGCATGTAGGTACATGCGATCTGCGTTGCGTCGCCTGTATAGGGATATACTGTATGTAGGTATAAGCCACAATATTAACCTCATCGGAAGAACTTATCGACCACACTGTGACTTTATGTATGTGGTATATCCGAAGATCGAAAACAATTTTTCTATTGCATTGAGATTTTAAGAGTTATTATTTTCAATCATAAAAGTAATAGAGAAAATATTGGAAACCTTCAATAACTGTGCACATTTATGACAGCCGCTGCTTGTAAGTTGCAAAGCGATGCGCGGTAGTAGGCTTATCGCAATATTGCTTTTCATAAAATGTGCACCATTTCATTATCTGCTTTTGGGTCACCCCACCCAGTAGCGTTGGTTTTTGATTTACGTGCGTACAGCTTTGAAAATGACGTCGAAAAATGGTTCTAGTTATTGGACACGATCCAAGGCTCAACTGAAAAGGGGACGGAAACGAAAGCCGCGACTCCCAAAACGAAAATTGCTTCCACCGAAGGTACATGATTCTTCTCTTTATGCGTAACTTATTAGTATGTACTTATGTATGTATGTAAGTAAATATATATGTTCCTATGTATGTATATCTTTCCGTTTCGATATATGTATGTATATGTATATGCATAAGATACACCCTCAATGTACGGCCATGTACACATGCACTGCGTATTTTGTTATCGATCGATTGTGCAACGCTGAAGTTTATGCTAAAGTCGTGTGCTGATGTTTTAGGAACGAAATAAATAGCGTGCGTGAGCGCGTCCCTCTGACTCATCGTCAGCGTCGGTTTTTGGACCCCCGAAAAAAAACTATGTGATTTTCCACATAGTTTTTTTTGGCGTGTGCCCGAAAAAATCAGTCTCTAAATGAGATTGATTTTTTTACAGGGTGCGCTCGCCAAGCGCCCACGGGGTGAATTAATTTAAGTCCGTGGGAGTTTGTGCTTTGCAGACCTTATTTGAATTGAATCCGTAAATTTCGTCGTGCTTGTATCCTCGTTCTGACCGTCACAACATGCAATACCATTTGCGATATCGGCGAGTCGAACTCGACCGAAACGAAGCGGGTATAAAACAAACGGGTCACTTCACTTGGTATGCAGGTACATAAGTTTCCATGTTGCTGCGACACCCAGCACACATACACGAATATTCATTTTTGAACGGGGAATAACAAAACGATACTGAAAGTGCACCCTTCCACGACATGGAGCCTAATAACCTCCCAGCAGAATACAATTGCAGCGTTCCCGGCATTGGCCCACTGTAGACAACTGGTCCAAAACTTTTCTTGTGTGCCACTCTGTTTCGTTGTGCGGGTGCAACAGGGAGCATTCTGATAAAAATATGGGCACATTAAAAACGCTGAATGGTGACTACTGAAATGGCCAAAAACTGCCGCTGTTTGTTGATCTACGATTTTGCGACTTTGCTATTGCCCATCACAGACTTGGCTGCGTGGTTGGGCAAAAAAAAAACAAAAAAATTTGTGGCCCTGTCACGAGATGGTATCGGTTTTTTATAGTTGCAATTTTTGCATTGTGCTTTCGGGTTTGATGAATGAGCAGTAGTTTGGAGGAGTGTACCACCACCACAGGATGAATCCATGTCTTGGTGAAACATCAGCAGGGAACGTTGATCGTCTGTAGCGGAGGATTGAAATTGATCGGCAGGTCGTTTTTACTAGAATGTATTCAAAAGGTTGACCAATGACGATCAACGAGTACGGTAGCGCAACCAATCAACATATCGCGTTCTCTTTATGACAATCGTAAACATTCACAACTTCTCTCAGATCTTGAATTAACTCAAATTTCAGCTGCAACGCTCCCACAAAGACCCCAGCACAAGATCCGAAAACCCCCAAAAACAAACATCAGGCAAACAGCACAAAATTGAATTGGCCGGACCAGATTTTAGATTTCAAGTTTTAAGTTATGCACGCCAGAGCCAGAGGGGGTCAGTGTCAGAGGTCGCAATCGGGAAGGGTTTGGCTTTGGCCCAGAGGTCGCAATCGGGCCGGCCCGACCTCGGGCCGGGCCGCGATTTTGGGCTTTTGGCTCGGGCCGGGCCGGAGATTTGGAGGGTTGGGCCGGGCCGGGCCGGGCACCCCGGCCCGAAGCTTCTGAAGTGACATATTTTACTAAAAAAGTAGGGATTTTTTGTGAAAATAAAAATACTAAAATTTCTGACGGATTCGGCAAGTAAGAGATCAGTATTGTCTATCTGACGACCTTTTCATGGAAAACAATGAATTTTCAACCACAAAGATACCGTATTGTCGGAAATAGAACCCCCCCATTAATTGAACCCCCCCTAAATGGCTCGAAATCAAAAATAGAACCCCCCATTAATTGACCCCCCCCCCATTAATAGAACCCAGTGTTGGAGGTGGGGGGGGTTTGGGGGGGGGGTAGCCCCCCCAGTACAGTAGGTATCCCCCCTCGCCTGGTACCAGTGTAGTTCCTGGTCCGGAGGGGGAACAGACGTACCCTCCACTATTTTCGGAGGGGGAACAGACGTACCTACCTGGGGGTGGGGGCAGGGAGGGAGGAAGTCCCAATTTGGGGGGGGGACGGAAAAAAGTCATTTTTTGAGGTCGAAAAATTGGACTATTTTTGCCTTCTTTTGCGAAAAATCCCCTATAAAAAGGGTATTTTGGCGTTTTTTTGGAGGTTTCACCTAAAGTTTACCTATTTTTGGCCTAAAAATGCCTATTTTAGGCCTAAATTTGCCCATTTTAGGAAAAAATTGGGGGAGCAGACGTACCCGGAGGGGGAACAGTGGGGCAGGCGTACCTCGGAGGGGGAACAGACGTACCCGAGGGGGGGGGGTCCCCCCCTCCCCCCCCAGGAACTACACTGCCTGGTACAGTAGGTATCCCCCCGATGTTTGGCATGGTACAGTAGGTATCCCCCCCCCGATTTTCACCCCGGTACAGTAGGTATCCCCCCCGATTTTGCCCAAAAAGTGCCAATTTTTGACCAAAATAGCCAAAATTAGTGTAAAATCAGTGGTTTTTGCCTCAAATTACCCAAAATTCGCGCGCTACGCGTGCAAATACCACGTTTTCACACGATTCCACACATAATAAACATTAAAAATTTTCACCCCAAAACCTAACCCCCCAACCCCCCCCCCAAACCCCCCCCCCTAGGTACATAACCCCCCCCCCAGGCCATCGGCTCTGGTTTGGTACAGTAGGTATCCCCCCTCTCTGAGCGCGGTACAGTAGGTATCCCCCCCTCCAGAGTACCTCCAACACTGATAGAACCCCACCCCCAACCTTCACCGTACCACAGATTAGTGGTATGGTAGGGCTGTGTTGTTGTGTCAAACGTTGTTTAAGCTTGCGTACACAACAGAATACAGCTTTTTAAGCATAATTGCCGCTGTTGAAGTTAGAAAATACCGAAAACAAGCCATTTTTATGGGTATTATTAACAATGATTTTTTTTCGTCGGGGGGGCCAAATGAAAAATATAACCCCCCCAATAATTGACCCCCCCATAAATTGAACCCCCCCAAAATGACCCCAGTGAAAAAATAGACCCCCGGGTTCTATTTCCGACAATACGGTAGGTTCAAAAAATCGCAAAAATTATGACAAGCCAAAACGAAAATTACCAGCCAAAACTACCCCCGGTCAGTGTAGTTCCTGGTCCGGAGGGGGAGATAGCGGACCCTCCGTTTTTTTCGGAGGGGGAGATAGTGTACCCCCGAGGGGGGGGAAGGGGGGGAAGACCCAAATTCGGGAAAAAGTCACTTTTTGAGGTAGAAAATTTGACCTATTTTTACCCCTTTTTGGAAAAAATTCTTCATAAAAAGGGTATTTTGGCGACTTTTGAAAACATTGACCCAAAAATCACACATTTTAGGCCTAAAAATGCCCATTTTAGGCCTAAAAATGCCCATTTTAGGCCTAAAAATGCCTATTTTAGGCAAAAATTGGGGGAGATAGTGTACCCGGAGGGGGAGATAGGGGGATAGTGTACCACCTGAGGGGGAGATAGCGTACCCGAGGGGGGGACCCCCCTTCCCCCCCCCAGGAACTACACTGCCCCCGGTCCTGACGGGATCCCTTCGGCCTTCTTGAAAAAGTTGGGCATCACCCTTGTGGACCAATACTCTTTCCTTTTTAACCAAATTCTCCACACCGGAGTTGTTCCCGATGACTTCAAGTTGGCCGACGTGATCCCGATCCCCAAGGAAAAATTCCCAAAAAATGTCACTAAATATCGCCCCATTTCTCTTACATCCTCCTCCTGCAAACTTTTGGAGACCTTTGTTAATTCAAAGGTCATGGCCCATCTTCAAAAACATAATTTATTATCTCCCTCCCAATTCGGTTTCATCCCTGGTCGCTCTGTAGAGGCTCAGCTATTGTGCTGCATGTCGCACTGGACAGCAGCGTTGGAGCGTGGGAACGCAGTGGACATCATTTACCTAGACAGCCAAAAGGCTTTCGACACTGTCCCCCACTCTGCGCTGCTGCAAAAACTGCAGCACTACGGTTTCCCCCGCCATTTACTCAATTGGGTATCTTCATACCTAAATGGGCGGTCACAGCGGGTTCGGGTCGGGGACGCAGTCTCTGGGTGGATTCCGGTCACCTCCGGGGTCGCCCACGGCAGTGTTTTCGGCCCGACCCTTTTTCTCATCTACATAAATGATGTTGTCAGTGTAGTACATCCAGGTACCTATCTGTATCTCTACGCTGATGATATCAAAATTTACAAGGAAATCCGTAGTGCTGCAGATCACAAAATCCTCCAGGGTGACATAAATGCGGTCATTAGTTGGCTCTCTGCAAATGGCATTGCTCTTGCCAGCCATAAGAGCGTCACAGTAAGGCTTGGGAATCGCCCCCAAGTCCCCCCTGTCTATTTTTGTGGGAATGAGCAGATTATTTCACCACCCCATGTCCGGGACTTGGGTGTCTTAATAGACCAACAAAACTTAAAGTTTGAGTCACATATTGGTAAAAAAATTGTGGCGGACGCCAGCAGAATGGAGAAGACCATCCGCCGAAACTTTCACAGTCGAAATCTCGACTTCCTCCGAAAACTTTATTTGGCCTATGTCCGCCCTTTACTGGAATTTTCCATGTCCATTTGGTCCCCTCAAAATGTCACTTTAGCTAAAAACGTTGAAAAAATTCAACGTCGGTTCACTTACTATTTACCTGGCATGCAGACACTGTCTTACCAACAGCGTTTGCATGCCCTAAATTTAGACCCCCTAATTTATCGCCGGACCGTGAACGATCTTGTGCTTGTGTACAAGGTCATTCACGGTCACATACCTGGGGTAACCAAGGAATCCTTCTTTCCATCTCGTGACACCGGCCGCCCAACCCGAGGGCACTCCCACAGTTTGTGTCGAGTCCATGGCGCGGGTGCGGACTTGTCCGGATACTGGGCCTATCGTGTCGTGGACCTCTGGAACAGGCTACCAGAGGGCGTCGTCTCTGCTGCCTCAATTGCGGCCTTTAAAACTAAACTAAACTCACGTGGTCGAGACGTAGTTTCTTGCCACATTATCTCAAAATTTTCAGCCGTCGTTGACTGATCTCCTCAGTCACTGGGTTGCTGCTTTCAGATCGTCATCAATTTTGTTGACATCTGTTATCATCTCGTGTTCGCCATCAATTGCTGATTTATCGCCTGCCGTTGCTGTGTTGTTTGTTGTTTTTGAATCTCTCCGTTACGTTTTGTCGTTTGATCATTCATGATTATAATTTTGTGTGCTATTTACTGATATGTCTCTTTTTTAGGTGTTTGCCGGATCTCCTGAAGGTCTTTGCGTGAGCTTACAGATAAAATTTGAATTTGAATTTGACAAAATTTGGGTCAAAATCTGAGCCAAAAATTCGGGCCGGGCCGTGCCGGAGATTTGGGGGCAGTGTAGTTCCTGCCGCCCCCTCGGGTACAGTGTAGTTCCTGGTCCGGCGGGGAAATTAGTGTACCTCCCTATATACTTGCGTATTTTTCCGCAAAATATATTTTTGGAAAAAAACCGTTTTTTTCGGAAAAAGAACCGTTTTTTTCCCAATTATTTTTCCAGTACGTAAGGATACCCATGGTCCAAAAACGCCTATTTTGGAGAAAATTTTGTCTGGAAATGGCCTGAAACAGGCTAAAAATGCACCTGGAGATTAAAAAGTGCTCATTTTGAACTGTTTAGCACCGATTTACATTGGTTTTGACAACATCCTTTCGCAACCTTTGAAAATATTTCGGAAATTTTTGAAAAAAACGGTTTTTTTTCAAAAGTTGCCACTTGGAAAAATTTCCGGAAAAATAAAAACGTATTTTTCCGGGCCTCGGAAAAAAAAACGGTTTTTTTCCGGCCCGCAAGTATACCTCCCTACTTTTTCGGATGGGAAATTAGTGTACCGTAAAAACCTAAATACAAGGGGGGGCTCTATTAATTCACTGACCCCATTTTCAAAAAAATCATTTTCGTTTCTCAGCGAGAGCGTTCCAAATCCGGTGTTATTTTCGATTTCGATCGATATTCCGAGGGGGGCTCCATGGATTTTTTTTAACCAAATTTAATAGCTTTTTAGCTACTAAATTTTTTGAAAAGCTAGTAAATTTTCAAATTTAGTAGCCTAAAAGCTACTAAATTTTGTATTTTGGCCAAAAAAGCTAGTAAATTGGCTTTTCAGCGGCAAAAAAGCTACTAAATTTTTTATTTTACTAGCTTCTTGCTACTAGCCCATTTTGAAAAAATAAACCCTGGGGGGCTCTATTCCGGGGGGGGGGGCTCTATTTAGGTTTTTACGGTACCTCCCTGGGGGGGAAGACCCAAAATCAGGAAAAAGTCACTTTTTGAGGTCGAAAATTTCACCTATTTTTACCCCTTTTTGGAAAAATTCTTCAGAACAAGGGTATTTTGGCGACTTTTGAGAACATTATTGACCTAAAAATCACACATTTTAGGCCTAAAAATGCCCATTTTAGGCCTAAAAATGGCCATTTTAGGCAAAAATTGGGGAAATTAGTGTACCCGGCGGGGAAATTAGTGTACTAGTGTACCTTGGTCGGGGAAATTAGTGTACCTTAGGGGGGTCCCCCCTCCCCACCAGGAACTACACTGCTCGGGTGCGCTATCTCCCCCTCAGGTCAGTGTAGTTCCTGGGGGGGAGGGGGGTCCCCCCCTCGGGTACGTCTGTTCCCCCTCCATGGTACGCCTGCCCCCCAGTTCCACGGCTGCTCCCCCAAGTTTTACCTAAAATAGGCAAATTTTGGCCTAAAATAGGCATTTTTAGGCATAAAATGAGTGATTTTTAGGTCAATGTCGTCAAAAGTCGCCAAAATACCTTTTTTATTGAGATTTTTTCCTAAAAGGGGCAAAAATAGGTCAAATTTTTCACCTCAAAAAGTGACTCTTCCCCAAATTTGGGTCTTACCCCCCTTGCCCCCCTCAGTGTAGTTCCTGGTCCGGAGGGGGAACAGGCGGTACCCCCCTTTTTCGGAGGGGAACACACGTACCCACCTGGGGGGAAGGGGGGGGAGGGACCCGGAAGGGGGGGAGGACCCAGATTTGGAGAAAAATCATTTTTTGAGGTCGAAAATTTGGCTCATTTTTGCTCCTTTTAAGAAAAAAATTTCAAGAAAAAGGGTATTTTGGCGATTTTTGACGACATTGACCCAAGAATCACTCATTTTATGCCTAAAAATGCCTATTTTAGGCCAAAATTTGCCTATTTTAGGTAAAAATTGGGGGAGCAGACGTACCCGGAGGGGGAACAGTGGGGCAGGCGTACCATGGAGGGGAACAGAGACGTACCCGAGGGGGGACCCCCTCCTCCCCAGGCACTACACTGCCCCCCCCTCGGGGGTACACTATCTCCCCCTCCGAAAAAAACGGAGGGCCCGCTATCTCCCCCTCCGGACCAGGAACTACACTGTCTGGGGTTGGGGCCGGGCCGGGCACCCCGGCCGGGCCGGAGATTTGGGGGCTCTGGCCGGGCCGGGCCGGCCAAACCCAGCCCGATTGCGACCTCTGCTTTGGCCGCCCGGCCCGATCCCCCAAATCTCCGGCCCGGCCCGAGGTGGTCAAAGCTTGGCCTGGCCCGAATATTTTCGGGCGGGGTTAGGTTTTGAGGTGAAAATTTTTAATGTTTTTATCATGTGTGGAATCGTGTGAAAACGTAGTATTTGCGCGCGTAGCGCCCGAATTTTGCGTAATTTGGTAAAAACCACTGAGTTTACACTAATTTTGGCCATTTTGGTCAAAAATTGGCACTTTTGGGGTAAAATAGGCAATTTTAGGCCTAAAATGGGCATTTTTAGGTCGATGTTGTCAAAAGTCGCCAAAATACCCTTTTTATGGAGAATTTTTTCCAAAAAGGGTAAAAAATCGGTCAAATTTTCTACCTCAAAAAGTGACTTTTTCCTGAATTTGGGTCTTCCCCCCCTTCCCCCCCAGGGAGGTACACTAACCGCCGCACGGAAAAAAGGGGTAGGTACACTAACCGCCGCGCCGGACCAGGAACTACACTGCCAAGACCCAATACCAGGTATTGGGTATTGGGTGTGGCTCTGGTATTGGGTATTGGGTTGGGTCTTCGCCTGGTGTTGGGTGCCACCCAATACCACAGTTTTGCCTTATTTTTCGCCTCAGGCTCAGGGCCCTGAAGTTTTGTAAAATTTTCAAACTTTACCCTTTTGAAATCGCTATCTTTCAGCTGCAATGTCAAAAAATATGAGAAATTTAGTCATATTTTACCTAGTTTTCGATCAAAAACCCCAAACAGACCCATTTTAAAAAAAGCTTGGAATTTTTAAGTATTGGGTCGGTATTGGCTATTGGGTATTGGGTCTCAACCTGAGTATTGGTTTGGGTCCGAATCAGTGTAGTTCCTGGTCCGGAAGGGGAACAGGCGGTACCCCCTTTTTTCAGAGGGGGAACAGACGTACCCACCTGGGGGGAATGGGGGGGGGGGAGAGGACCCAAATTTGGAGAAAAGTCATTTTTTGAGATCGAAAATTTGGCTCATTTTTGCCCCTTTGGAAAAAAATCTCAATAAAAAGGGTATTTTTGCGATTTTTGACGACATTGACCTAAAAATCACTCATTTTATGCCTAAAAATGCCTATTTGCCTGTTTTATTCAAAAATTGGGGGAGCAGACGTACCCGGAGGGGGAACAGTGGGGCAGGCGTACCATAGAGGGGGAACAGACGTACCCGAGGGGGCCACCCCCTCCCCCCAGGAACTACACTGGTCCGAATTGAGGTATTGGGTATTGGGGGTGGGCCCTGGTATTGGGTATTGGCTTGTGACAAAAAATCGGTATTGCCCCCATGCCTACCGTAAAAACCTAAATAGAAGGGGGCTCTATTAATTCACTGACCCGAACCTGAAAAAAATTGTTCCCAGAAATACCCCCAAAAACCCCTAAAAAGGGGTTTGAAACAGAGGTCGCAATCGGGCCGGGTTTGGCCGGCCCGGCGCGGCCCGAACC
Source organism: Rhynchonema sp. JSB1_4 (assembly GCA_030248065.1). Taxonomy (NCBI): domain Eukaryota; kingdom Metazoa; phylum Nematoda; class Chromadorea; order Monhysterida; family Xyalidae; genus Rhynchonema; species Rhynchonema sp. JSB1_4. The sequence goes on along the minus strand of JASAMV010008052.1, from coordinate 433 downwards.
CCCAAATCTCCGGCCCGACCCGGCCCGAATTTTTTGGGTCAGATTTTAACCCAATTTTTGTGTGTAGTTCCTGGGGGTCACCGTTCCTGGTCCGGAGGGGGAACAGGCGATACCCCTTTTTTCGGAGGGGAACAGACGTACCCACCTGGGGGGAAGGGGCGAGGACCCAAATTTGGAGAAAAGTCATTTTTTTGAGGTCGGAAATTTGACCTGTTTTTGTCCCTTTTTGGAAAAAAATTCTTCATAAAAAGGGTATTTTGGCGCCTTTTGAGAACATTGACCTTTTGTCACACACTTTAGGCTTAAAAATGCCTATTTTAGGCCTGAAAATGTCTATTTTAGGCAAAAATTAGGGAGATAGTGTACCCGGAGGAGGAGATAAGGGGATAGTGTACCATCTAGAGGGGGGGGCGCCCTCCCCCAGGAACTACAC
>JASAMV010008051.1:0-58237 GCA_030248065.1 Rhynchonema sp. JSB1_4 | reverse complement strand
TCATACCTACCAACGTGTAAAGTTCCAATACCTGAGGGTATGAGAATAAAAATATCTGATGGCCAAGAGTCCGGCGAGCCTTATGTACAGTACCAGTTGCAACTCTGGGTGATATCTGCCTTTACGCTTGCAGCACGCGTGCGTATGCGTGGTTATACAATGGGTGGTTATACACTGTGCCTGCAGGCGTCAGAGGCGTGCATGCGTACAGTATATGCTCGTGTGCTGCACGCGTACAAGCAGAATTCACCCATAGTTGCAGCTGGTACTGTGACTGTAGTACCTACCTCCAGGAACCACCTTCGGATGGTAGCGCCAAACGGAGATGGGGTGCGAAGCATCCAGCACCAAACCGTAGAACACATTCAGATTGTCGTGCGTGATCTCACGAAGCTGAAAACGTCTAAATGTTGATCGAATGTACAGTAAGCTTCTTGGTCTTCTTGCGTAGCCCCTGTTCAAATTGTGTGGAATCGAGGGGAAGGAGAATCCTCATTGGTGCCCCAGCATCCCGCGCCACAGTGGGTACACGTTTCAATGCCAACAACCTACCGACCTTTCTTACGCCCCAACTTGTGCCTGAAATAGGCAGTTTTAGGCCTGCGACCCCCAAGACTCCAACAAAGAGGGGGCGAGGGTGGAGTACTGGGTGCAATTTTGAGCTGAAGCTAGCGCGACCTGGATCTAGAATGCTCTGTCACTGTGAGGAATATTTATATTCACACATTCATTTTAAATTGCGCTGGATCGAGGTTAATAGCAGATTCGATATCAGCCTGCATCGTCCAATTTACTGTCCAGACGGTTTCACATTGTCGCTACATATAATACCTCACTGTCCATTCAAAACACTTATGAGACGCTTTTTTCTAACGCTGGCTTGGCCAGATCCAATAATGTTTCGGTTCCAATAATCTCGAAAACGAACGAAAAAAGAGAAACGCACTTCTTCTCTAAAAACACGCTCTCCACCTCGGTGCGTAGATTTTCTTTTGACTCCAAAAACATTTATGCGTTGAACAACGTTGCTGTTCGCGCGAGCACGCAACAAATTGAAGTCAGCCAGGTGGAACATTATTGCATCTGACCAAGCCAGCTTCCAGAGCAAGTGTCTCATGAGCTCGTGGCTTGACTATACAGCACTCACATGTTTGACCATGTCGTGGTCGGCGCCTGAGCTGAGCACAATCGATGCCTGATGTTCCTTGCACCAGACCAATATCGACCGATAATGCGCCACGTTGACCTCGCCCTTGGCCAATGCCTCCGCAGTTTCGTCACTCGCTTGCGAACTGATCGTGGCGAACGAGCCCTCACGGCTGTTATTGCGACTCTGGGGAGTGCATGTGGGCTTGTTACTGCACAGATAATCACCTTTTCCATACACGACTATACCTACATAGGTATGTATGGGTATATGCACCCCACCTTCATTTGCAAATATCGAATTTCACGATATTCGATCTTCCACAGCATCTTTGCCATTTCCGACGTGACCATGTAGCGTCTGAAACATCACATTTACATAAGTTAAGTGCCACAAACAGAACGGCGGATGTTCTTGTCAGAAAACAGCGGCCGTTTGAAAGGTGTTTGTTTTGAAGAAAGCTGTAAAGTCGATTCTGTTGTCCACGATATTCCGCAGCATTAAGCACATGTACAGTATGTACATACCCACATAGTGCGAGACCAGTGGTCCCGGTTTTTTCCGCAGCTGTTCTATCAGTATTCTTTCTAAAACCCCAGTTCTTATTAGGCATGGGCATTATTATTCTTGCATTCTGATACTCGATCGTGCGTCCGGCAAAAGTTTATACCGCGCATAAAAGTGCGTGACGTAGGCACGCAGGAACCGAGGCACATCTTCATACGACCTTAGCTCGCGTGACCCCAACCCACACTGCAATTAATTATGCACAATTTTAATTTTTTGACCATAACAGCGGAACGACGCACGCGGCTCTGGTCGAAATTCTACTGAAAATTGCAGATGACTGATTGATTTTTTTTGTAGTTTTGTTTCGCAACCGACTCGGCATCAAATGCTGATCGGTAAAGGATAATCGCGTTTCAGAATTTGCTGACCATATCGTATTCTGCAAATTCATGTTCATCTCCGTCTACATCCATTTTACAGTGCCGTAATTTACTCACAAATGAAGTGCCGTATACCTGTATGCTCGGGATCGTGATAGCACTCTGGTGGATATTTTAAAGTGGCAGAAAATGGCTAGTCCTGATCATTATAAAGACCGTAGACTCTACTTATACATCGCAGGCAAAACAATGCCCAATACTTTTCCCCGACTTGAGGTAAGTCGCCTGTGCATTCGATCCAATTACCTAAAATCTCCATCAGTGACTGCGGCCTATACAATCATTCTGTAGTTTGCCATTCGTTGTTGTTTCATGTTGCTTTGCTCCTCAGATGTCTTTCTAGGTATAGTTCTTGTGTTGTGTCAAAGCTTGCGGCAGTTATTGGCGATATTCCATGGCGTAAGACACCTATACACAAGAAAAACCCCTTCCATTTTTTCACCAAATATAATGCAGCACTATCATCGGTGTTATCAGTGCTGGCGAGGCAACCACCAACATTTTTCTGATCCATGATCTATTGCCACGTGGTTATTTCTGTCACACTTTGATGGGCCAGGCCCGCCCATATGCTTTTGTTTGCTTCACATTGCGATGGTCGATCAGGAATGCACCCACGGTAAAAACAGTTTCCCTTCTGGGGCATGTTTCCGAGAGAGATTGATAGCTTCACGCAACTGGCTTCAGAGACAACCTTTACAGATCTGCAACTGAGTCATCATTATTATCAGCACGTGCCCACAAAAACAGTCTGAGGTTTCCGCCCCCACCACAAATAAGGTATATCTGCCTCACAGTACTGAGTAGTAAACAACGGCTCATATTCAACTCGTCAGCTCGGATTGTCAACTAAAGTATGTAATGTACATACATTGTACAGTATATGTAGTTAATTCACGCCGAATGCCTATTTGCACTATGTATTATTTCACTCAGGGCTGCTTTGAGTTGACGATGACAATATCTTAGTTGACGATCGGAGTTGACTATGGCCGCAAGTCAATTTGCCATAACAACGGAGTTGCGCTTGTTGTGTGGTTTCATGAACCCTGCCATTTATGTACCTATTACGAAATAGTTGAAGGTTGAAGCTATAAAAGGTTGCAGTCAAATTTTGCTCCATTGTCATTGTCAAATCCATGTACATACATGGCGCAACTTTACGCTCCTATCAATATGCAAAATGCGTTCATTGCGATGCTCTGATCTCCATACCAGAACTTCCCATTTTCAGGGTCTCAGCATAAGCACGTGCGAGCCATAAGTGTGAGGTCACCGAGAACAGCCAGAATGTCCAGAATCAACTCCCAATCATTATTGATCGCACTGATTGTGTTCATTGTTGGTCACATTCACGCTCAGCCAGTGATCACCGGGTCGGATGGTACCGAGGCAGTAGCAGAGCCCGATTTCGATGCAGACAAAATCGCACGATTTATCAACTTTCTCTATTCGTATCGTAAGTGATCGTTTTTACGACTCTAACCCAGTACACCTGCTTTGTTGACCAAGCCTGTACGCGTTTACATACATTTTTCTGCTCACAAGAGAACGTTTTGTTTTTCAGACCCACCGGAGGACTTTGACATGAACACGTTGCCGACTCTCGACGAACAGGAGCAGGTCGTGCGAGAGCAGATAAACAACGCACACAAGTATTGGCATATGTTTGAGTGATGTTTCACACACAAATATAATCCTATCTACATATACTTGGTTGTACATATCAGCAGCTGTGGCAAGTTTTGACACAGGTTTTCTATGTACATACATGTAGTATACTTCCGTTCGCTTTACTGCCGCGTCCAGTTATACAGTAACCGCATGAAGCTTGCCACGTGCCGCACAATGCTTTATATTCCACGCAGTGTAACACTGTTACCATGGTACTGTATTATATTTCTGGAGCTTGCGAATTCAACCCGGCCGTCATAAAACTGTGGTCTGTTGCTAGATTTAGATTGCGATTTCAAGAAAAACTTACGATAAACAAAATTCGCTATGACTTACCGCACGCATGAGACAATAACGATAACAATGATAGCCGTGAGTAGTCCAACCGCCAGAATAGCGCTCACAACAATTGCGATTACTGAAAAAGTGTGAATGATAACTGAAAGAAAAACAGAAAACAAAATATAAAAGTGAATGGTTCCGAAAAATAAGAGTTCTTGAGGTTCATCTGACAAAAACACCCATCTCAACTGCTTTCGACAACAAGGGGGGACACGAGATGGACAACAATATGTACACATGTATGTATATCAATGCACATGCAGCACGGAACTACCTATGTAACAAAATAATCACCCCTGCTAACTTATTGACGTGTTATCCACGACGCAGTGCTCGTTTTCAAAGCCGCATACCGGTGTGTCCAATGGACCACGGCCACCTTGCCACAGAATGCGTTCAGGAACCAGCAATCGAACGGTCTGCAAAGAAAGCCAGCAAAATGTAACTTGATGATCGGTAGTACTGGCCAGGTCTTGGTTCTGGCTTGGCCACCGGACGTTTTTAAACGACCTGTCGAAATTTACTGATGACACACTGATTTGGACCATCATCAGTGTTCTTCACAGACGGGGCTTATCACACTGTGTTCAACTCCCGTGTAAATTTCTCATTAAGGGTTGCTTAAGTTGACGACTGTACCATTGATCCATATAGGACAGCTGTTACAAACACTCACTATCCAGAATAACAAACACGCTTTTTTACGCTTGTCACTGGCAATAGTAAATCGAGAAAATGCTTAAAGTTGTGACGGGTGCCGGATCGATCACCAAGCTTGACATCGACATCAACCACAACTATTATGACAAGCTGATGTTTCACAGATTAATAAAACGACGCACATCGCCATCCTGTTTGTGCATTTGTGCCTCGACCATTGGCACCAGCTTATGTCCTTTGTTGAACGCTTTGAGAATGAATGTTGGCTCACGGCCGGCCGTATTGTCGATCACCACGTGGCCGGATGCGCCTGAAATGGTGTGAACCGGGTTTGGATTTATAGGCCGCAAGAGTAATACCTATTTGTAGGCACACAAGGCACCGTCGCTTTCATATTTTCTGGTGGTGGCTTAGGCGTAAGCTTCGGGTCAAGCTCAGGGCCGGGCTTGCCTGGTTCTGAGCCAAACCAGTCTGATCTGAACCCAATCACTATTGGCTACGATAGTGCACCATCTTATTCGTTTCTCGACGTCTACGTAGTGTCTATGGTATATGGTCTCCGTACTATTTTTAGTGGCCGATTCCTAGCTCATGCCGTATGAAGATGGTAGACGGCAATTTCAGATCGTGCAAGCTGCGGCTTTGACAACAGAAGTGATGGGGCATAAAGGTCTCGATCCTAGAAAAACCGATGTTGATGAAAGTGAAAACTCGCCAAAGAACTGCACATCTCGCGTCGTGTTCATGATCCAAGATCCCGTGCTCGAGTCTCCGCCCAATTGAATGGTCTTGTTGAGTGCCAATGCGTACAGATACACCGCATCGTGCAGAAATGGGGAGTAGAGGGAACCCTGGAGGATCACTGCAGGTTGCGGCAATGTTCAGAAGAAACGCTGATTTTTTCACTTCAGTCAGCACCAGACACACCGCTTTCTTTTGATTTTTTTTGGCTCTTATTCTGTACTCACGCTATCCAATTTCATCACGGAACGGGTGTTAAACGTACCGTGTGTGTACCCTGTATACAAAAAAGGCCAATTTTGGAAATTTATTCGATATTGCACACAGTTCTGTGAAAATTTAAAGTGTCATTTCTGTTCAAGTTGACGAAACTCATCGAGGGATGTGTGGTTTTTCCCTCTTGAGGTGAACAAAGAGTATAAAACCACACAATTCTGGTGTAAAAAAGCCAGTTCACTAACGTATTGCTCGGAATCGGCGTTTTTCGCTTCGTAATAGAACGGCCAGCCAGCAATCTTTTGAATCACCTGTTTCTTGAACAAATGCAGCTGATCGTTTGACGTCAATTTGACCTCGAACTGGAAAAGTGTTCTACATATATGTTATAAATTTTGAATGAATAAAAGTTGCACAAAGGCAATCTGTAAATCAGATCGCACTCACAAACACGGTGGACAGGAACGCTTTGCGTGCCTCCATGTCGCGTTGGTCGTGCGTGTCCGTGTCGGTGGTGTACTGTAGCCAGAGTTGCGTTCTGAAATGGACTTGATCGACTGTTTTCCGCCTCAAATGATTTGGACACCACGTAACGCATCATGCCCAGCTGCAAACTTTGTGGCCCGATCAGGGTTGGGCAAAAAAAACGACGGCGTTTTTTCTTTAAAAAAACGAGGTTTTTTCAAAAAAACGCCTGGGTCGTTTTTCGTTTTTTTAAACCCTGAATTTCCTTGATTTTCCCTGATTTTTCAGGGAAAGTAGCCTGATTATCAAGGAAAATCAATTTTTTGTCATATTTTTTCAAAAAACTTTCGACCAATTTTTACTTTGTCGAGATAAGTCGATATACGGAGTTTGACTTTCAGTGATGACCCCGGCCAAAGTTGGTCCCATGATGCGGGTCTGATATGGGACCTTAACAACTCGCTAGAAAAGGGTTGAAACCCGTTTATTTTGCCTCAGAACACATAGAATTACTTCATTTAACCACGTTTTCTTCAAAACATGAGCGTTTTCCAATTTTTTTTTGAGGGCATGTTTTGGTCATCTGGGCGTTTTAAAAAACTGATTTTTGAGAAAAAAGCGTTTTTTTGCCCAACCCTGGGCCCGATCAGTCTTGTCTTATAATCAGGCGACCTTATGTGTCCAAGGTTCTGTCAAGGTTCATCGATGAACCAGAGAATCTCGAAACATCCTCGATACAAAAGGCCTGACAGAGGACCGATATACAATCCGAACGGATTACCAAATCAAGTTCGACACCGATGGATCAAGTTATGGGTACACATACCTGTTCTGATCTCGGACGAAATCCGGCAGAATGTACAGATAGTCGGTGCCAGTCATTTTCATTTCCTGCGCGCGCAACATGAATCGTCGCGTGTCCTCTTCGTGCTCAAGACAGACGATGGCAACTGAAAATTTGGGGTCATCAAATTCATCTCAATTTTTTCTCTCCAGTAATCTGTCTAAAGTTTTTGTTAAAAAAATATCTTAGCCGAAAAGAAATCACATACTTCTGGCGACGCCGCGCATTCCATTGAGAAAGTTGTCGATTTCTCGATCATTCACCGTCGACCGATCAATAGCCAGCGTGTAGACGGTGACGATGTTCGACGTTGAGAACGATTTGCGCACACCTGATGGGAGGTGGAATACGTGGATTTGACATTACATTGTCCGTAATGTCGGCCTTATTTGCGTCGACAACGAAGTGCATTATCAATGACTGTTCGTATAAGATGCTTTTAGCGGAGAAGTTCGATTAAGCCTCCTGCGGACTTATATTTGGGACATGTGTCTGTTTTGAGATTTGTGGACAAAAAATAGAAGCCCCAATAAGCCCCTGGGGTTTAATCGGCTTCCAAATATCCCGCTGCAGTGCTCGGTATTTTGGAACTGAAATGCGTGCTTTTGGATGTGGTGGCTGGGATTTGGCACGATGGATGTATTTTTGTATCGTGTTTGTTTTCCTCCTGGATTTCCAATTTCAAAACAAGAAAGCGCGTGATCATGTGGTTGTCGCCGATGGGTCCGAAATCGTGTGTGATTTTCGTGCTGCTGTTTTGCGTGGCGCGAACAAACAGCGAGAATGTGAGTTATTTTGCTATAACTTGCGTTGTAGACAATCAAAATTGCTTTTCAGCTTCATCCAGTAATTCAGAACCGCTTGCAACAGCTGACCAATCAAAGTTCGGTGGTCGTGTTTGGCACGCAAACCTGCCCGTACTGCATCGCAGCCAAGAAGTTACTCGACAAAAACGGTTGGCCACCAGGAAATAAAGCTGCCAGAAATAATTCATGTGTGAAACAATGCTCATATTCGTAGCATTTATCTACTGCTGCAGGCATTGACTACCGCTATATTCCGTTGGATGGTCAGAAAAGTGTGCCAGTTGGACAGTTGCAACGTTACACCGGTCAAAACACCGTGCCACAGATATTCGTTCGTGGCAAATTTATTGGAGGTTTGGTAAATTTTCTCTGTAGATTTTGGAACATTTTATTGGCCGAACGTTGTTTATGAATCCTGCAACGGATGTCACACGTAACGGATAGAATTTTCGAAACGATGTAAGCGAAGAGTTGGACGTAAGAATCGGTGTAAAGATCGATGTAAGAAAGTTCGGCGTAAAAGTTGAAATATTCCACGCTGGCAGCATGCAATGTTTCAACCGAGGTTACACCGGCCGAACTTTCGACCGAGCTTAACACCGACTTTCACGCGCCCAACTCTTGTTTACAGCGTTTTGAAATTCGACCCAATGACAGACCAAGGTATGGTCAAAACAAGACGCGTTCCTATGACCGCAGACTGACCGCACGTGTTTCATTGCAGGTTACAGTGAACTGGTGAAAATGAAACAAAGTGGCGAACTGAGCAAGTACCGCCAACGAGGAAGAAAGAAGAACGCCCGCATGCGAACTTGATAAATAAGGAATGTATAGGAAAAAATGGTGTTCCAGTTCCATATACTGTAGGTACAATATAAGCAGATGCAAAAATACTAAGTTTTTTGGTTTGGATATTTTTACATTCTGTTCTGAATATTACATGATTATACTTTTTGATTTGTTATGGGTACAGTAATACGGTTTACATGACACCCATTACCCACAATTTGACCATTAAGCCCAAAAGCACAAAAGTGTTTCACGCACCTTCTGCTATGCTGTAGCACTTCCGCGTTCCCTTGTCATCAGTGTAAAGCAGTGCGAAACGACGCCAGTTGAAATACTGCATGATCTCACGCAGCGCGCGGCCGGCCCTGCGGAAAATTGTTCACAAAAATATATAGTTTGATCTTTTTTATTTCCATTTTGAAATTGCCTGCTCACCGTAAGGCTGAACTGATCACACGGACCAGCGTGCTGAATCGAGCGTTGTTTCCTGAAAATATACGCCACATTTCTTGTCTCTGTGAATTAGCGATCCCTCATCCACGGCGATCGTGGGTCAACGGGTCGCAAAAAAGCATGAACTGACCCAAAACAGCATCTGTGGCCGCCCAACTGAACATGGGCAGATTGTAGTATTTCGCAATAACGGCCGTTACGACAGCGGCTGAAAAAACGTACATCAGATAATAAAAATGAAAATAAGCGACAATAACTTGTACATACATAATTGTTCACTCACTGACAGAACAGGGCGGTCCAAAGATTACATTGACTTTATGCTCCTCATACAGTCGCATCACCTGACCCACGGCTTCGGCTTCGATACATTGGGAATCGCCGGTGAAGAAACTGAAATGCGTCACCATTCAGTGTGCCAATGGAAACGGACGTTTTTGGGGTATATGGCCATTTGGTGCATTTGCACTGACGATGACCAGACCTCTGTGAAAACAGGCAGATGTGTCATCCAAAAAGTATCTGCACAACTGTTAAAGTATTCAGTGAAAACGCAAAGACTGCTAGCTGATTTGCAATTGGTTGTTTTGGTCTCTGAGACAAAAGACAAAACACCCCAATTGGAAAACACCCTTCAAAACGAAAATCGGGCCGATCACTTCACGCGACGAACAATGTACACAATGGCTGGCAGTTTCGGTTCGATCTCAAGAATTCGTCGAAATATGTTTGTGATCAGAAAACACTGCCAAGCTGCAAACTCACGTCCAATCAGCGGTCGGCAGCAGCTGTTCGTTTCTGATGCGCTCAATCGCCATCGGTATCGCGCCGGCCGATGTGGCGAATCCAATCTTGTCATTGAGCAGCACTTGATCCATTGGCATGAGCACACCGACGCGCACCGACACTCGACCTCGGAGGGTGCCTGTGCCTGTGTGTGCCTTGTTGGTGGATGGAATTCACGAAACGATGCCAACTGAGAGACAACAAAGTGCATGTTTTACTCCACTTAATTCGTTACATCATACCGTCACCATAATATGCCGAAACCAGTAACGAACGAAACGTTCGCCGATATTAATCAGTCTTTAATATCCGTGAATCACAAAATCAAAAATAATCGAAACCGATCTAATCACCACGTTTGCTATCGGCTCGACAGCACCATGTTCGAGTATTTATTGCACATTTGCAATCATTTTGCCATTTATGAAGCAAAGCTCACATACCGTTGGTCTGTTTGGTCACCGGAATAGCATTTTCGCCTGCACTTGTTAACGATACCCAGGTCAACAACAATAAAACTCCGACGGATAACAGTTGATTGGTCATTTCTGGTACTTTTCGGTGAATGCTTTTATCACAATTATGAAATCAATGGTGCCTGATTATCATGTTTATGTGTACTATTTATCAGCGTTGCCGTTGCTAAGGATTATGTTCACGTTGCAGTTCAGTTGATGTTGACACGATCGGATCATCGGTCCAAAGATTCGAAGTGTTACACCCGTCCATCAGCATTTGGAGGTTCGCTTGACACTCGGTACCCAACATTCCGTTGTTTTGTTTGCACCTTACTCCTGTTTTCCAACAAGATGTGTCATGCCGCGTGCCCGAAAGCTCCCGGAGAAAGTTTATGACCAATTAAAAAGCATATGCTGGTCACCCAGACCAATTGTGTTTGGGCGTTGACGCATGCTCGCGCCCAAATTTCATGATTAGGTTCCAGCACTGGTCCCTCGGGGTATCGGGTGCGGTCACGATGCTTCATGCCAGTTTATGGTGAAATGAGAACTCAACAATTTCATTACCAAAGTTCATGTTATTTTTGAGTCTGCACACCTTCTGAAGCAGCGGAACATTCTGGAACTTTCTTTTCCGCTCATCAAAACTGTACGTTGGAAAAGATTTTAGTTTGACAAAAATCTCTGTATTGGGAGGAATTTGTTAGGGACACGTTAGTTGGACCTCTTAGGCAAAAAGTGAGTAAACATACGATGTCGGAAAACTGGTGAGGGTCATTTCAACTTCACGCGCGATTCACCCGCGGACACCATTGGAGCCAAGCAACTGTTCACGTGACTTGTGTTGTGGAAACCTACAGTACAAGAACTGCCAAAATGAGCCATATTGCTGACATGGATTTTGCTTGGATATGGCATGGATTTAGGCATTTTGATTGAGCTGTACCTATGATGATAGAGTTCACGCACGTAAAAGTTGTTCCCTTGCACAAATAAACCACGTTTACACTGGCCGAAATTAGTAGGCCAACTCGATCACTTAAAATGCAGCTCAACCAAAATTTACGCACCCATCCACTGCCAGCAAAGTTGATTCGCCCTTACATTATTGAAATTTTTCGAATATTTTTCGAAATGCACGCACACGCGTGTGGGCAGGTACGCCATAGGGTGATATTTTCGAAACGGTGTAAAGGTCAGTTGGGTGTAAAGGTCGGTGGAAAGCTCGGTCGACAGCTCAGTGTGATAGACCTCGGTGTAAACTTGAAATATTCCACGTAAATAACAGGCAATGTTTCACGTTTACACCGAGCTACGCCGACCGAGCTTTCGACCGAACTTTACACCGACCTTCACGCCCAACTGACCTTTACACCGTTTCGAAAATTCCACCCGTACAGTGTCGCGGAACCTGGAAACTCCAAATGCGTGTTGTTTGTTACGCCTTCCACGCATCGGCGTGTTACGAAGCTAGGCTGCCATTTTTGGTCTTCACTACGCCGGTGGGTAACCGGGGTCCGACAAAAAAGCGGGGGGACAAAACTGCAGGTTCTATATCTTGGACAAGAGGATTGTGGATTGGGCTTTACACGCGGTCCCGAACAAAAGATCTTTTTGGATGGTGGCTGTTTTTGAAAGCAGCTGCGCCCGCCGATCATCGTGAGTTTCTTGCCCGATTTAAGCTTCAAGTTGGGCCGCTAAAACCCGCAAGCCAAACATTACACATGAGTTGAAAAAAGAACACAATGAAATGAAACAACAACCAAAGATTAGCGCAAATTGGGTGTATTCATTTTTTTCCCTCACATTCACATGGTCTGGTGCGTGACGTTAGCTTGCACTCAATTCTTTTGTCAGTTTTCCTGTCTGTGGACGGTTTCATATTACAGTACATTGGGACCCTTTATCTGAAAAACTAGCTGACAAAACTGACTGACATGACAAATACTGACTGTTTTCCTGCATTCGGATTCGAACTGCATACACTACATACGTACATACATACATTGCCTGTTACCATACAGGTTTTGACCGCAATCAACAAATTGCGACAAATTTATGGGTCATTTCAGTGTTGTCATAACAATTGTCAAGCACTATATTGGTCGCACAATGACTATATGAGAATCCATCCCCATGTTTTTCCTACATCGGCAAGGAGGGTTTCTGGCGATTTTTTTTAAATTGAATCAGGTTTTGACAAGGAGTTATTTTCTCTTTCTTTTCCCGCTTTATTTATCGGGAGTGATCAACGTGTGTGTGCTGTAATCGATTTCACACACAAAGCGTGTAATACGTGGCTACAGTAACCCGAGCCCGAACCATTTCGGTTGCGTAGAATTCAGGGTGAAACTTCTGCACACGTGTGTTTCTCATTCTTCTCACTGATAAGCATGCAAAGTTCTTGTCAAAACCTGGTCCAATTTGAAAAAAAGCCAAATATCCGCCTTTTCAATGCAGGAAAATTAGGGGGACGGATTCTCATATAGCCATTGTGCGACCAATACCCAATAGCAATAACTCCGGATCACCAAGCCGTCTATTTGGATGTCGGTGTCAATCTTTGATATCACCCCGCTTCATCAGCAAATCCGCCAATCTCCAGCTGAGTCCCCTTTTTAAATCCCAATTAGTCGGGCTTATCGATGGCACATTATTACTTCACGGTAAAATGGATGCCGTAATGATCAATACCAGCTATAATTACAGTACACCCACCTTGGAGTTCGGCTAATGAGCTCACCGTTGAGTAAACAGGGTGTTGTTAACGCCTCACTTGGTGAGTTTCAACACAATGACCAGTGACTCAAGGCGGTGAGATTACAGTAACCCGACATCTGCTCTGCATGGTTGCATGCTGGAGAGCGTTGAGTAGATCTTGTGCTCTAATTATCAGCTTAATCACCGTGTTTGTGTGCATAGATCAACCACGAACTCATGAGACGACTTCTTTTGGAGCTGTCTTGGGCAGATCCAACAACGTACCGGCTGCACTTGCTTCGAAAACAAAAGCAAGAAAGAGAATTTCTGCATGTTTTGCATAGCCGATTTGCTTTCTTTTCTTTTCGAAACATTTAGTGACACTTGAAACCGAAACATTATTGGACTTGGCAAAGCCTGCGTTTGAGCGTCTCATGAGCTGATGGCTAGACTACGCTTCGGCTAATTAGCGCAATGTAGATTGTTCTGGAGTACCATCGCATGCTGAACACCGTTTGCTGCCAAAAGCAAATCCACATTGCTTGGAATCCTATGTTAGAGAAGCATAGACCAACTTTACGATACTCAATAAATGCGCATGTAGCGACCTCCCATGGATCATGCACAAGGCCTTAATGTGCGCAAAGCTCTATCCTGACACATGCATAATCTCTTAATCCCTAATTACTGAAATATCGTCGCTTTGCGGTGTGCTGACTGCGGTCGGTAGAGTTCATTTCTCAAATTCCCATCCCAATTTTGGTCCAGCAGCCTTCCCTATAAAATGTAGAAATTGATCCACTTAAGTCGTAGTTGCGCCCTGAAGTGATATTGATTCAACAGACAGGATCAAGCTGCTTGACACGATGATGTTTCAAAGTGAAGTAACTGTTCTTGATCATCATCACTTCAGTGTGATCTATTGACAACCGCCGATTGAATCGATCCAAAATGATCGATTGATTTTATTTGATCAGAGAGTGATGAGTGAAAAGTGTATTACGGTCAGTGGGCGTACAGTGTACGAGCTGATTATTGCAATAATCAATTTGTCAATAGTATGGCACAGGGCATATGCCCTTGGTCCGTAATACTCTTGTCTTGTCGTCGCTTATACACATACACACGGTTACGGTAGGTAGCCTGTCGGGCAGCTGCAGTGCCGCAGCAGGCAGCCTGTGCAACCACCTGGTTGTTGAGTGACCCGTGACGGTATGTGTTCATTCCGAAATCAAATTCAAACAAACTACCGACATCAAATTCAGATTACGGTAAGTACTTTCTGTCGCGACGCATGTTACATTGTTCTTGTTGCATGCTGTTATAATATCTTTGTGTACATGTTTCTGCTATATGCATTGGTGCATGGTTAATCGCCTGCGCACACTTGTCTTTAAATGGTCATGTCATGATACCATAAGTTGCATGTTTGTCTTCCCTGATTATAATAGCAACCAGGCTCATTTTGTAGGTATGTAGGTATACTAGGCAGTTCTTTGAACGAACTTCTTTCCAAATGGACAGGATAAGTCCCCAGTTTCTCTCCCTGTATCCTCATTGCAATTGCAAGTGTAATCGCCGATTCAATCCAAATCACTATTGGTTGCTGTTTACGGATTTGGGTCGGAAACGTGTGTGTGCGTGAGTAAGCCGCGACTTTGTTCACAATTGTCAGTTGCAACATTGCACTGACACATTGAGAATAAAAAAACTGGCGCACGATGTTCACGTGTCGAAGAATGTAAACCACGAACAGATTGGTATATACTGCCGCTCAAAGCAACGCAGTTAAGTATGTAAGTATCTCTTCTCTTTCTTTTTTTTTTTTTTTTTTTTCTTTTTTTTTTTTTTTTCCTTTCTTGTGGCTGCCTGCTGTCTTCAGTAGGCACTATTTATGGTGTCATATTGCACGGTGCACGCGTGTGACATGCACAACCTTGACCCGCCGCTCTTCCATCAAACCGCAAAACACTCGCGCCTATACATGTAGTTGGCGCGTTTGAAAGCAAAATCAAAACTTACACGATATTTTGCATATTTTAGTGTCGACCGGAGTAAAGTTGTGCGCTGGATATCTGGTACCAAATGACCCAAATGCAAGAAATGGATCCAACCAACCCTGTGCACATCTAGAAGTGCACCCATGACTTTTAAACCAAACGACGGATAACGATTGGAGCGGATGAGCTCAATGTGCGAAACAAATGTGTCGCAATTGATAAGGGCTAGGGTTGTTTGTTACGTCACTTCGAAATGTCAAACTAAAGATACTGTATTGTATTCTGGTGCATTTGATTGACTGCCATGTTTTGCATTACCTTGTAATAAATGGATGTTCGTACATGTAGGTACATGTCGTATTAGGTACAGCGTAGAATATTATGGACAGAAAACACATTCCATTCAAATCCATGCGCCTTGTTGACAATAAAAAGAGAGCAAATTTCAATTTTTCGACCAATCTTGCAGAAATTGAGAGCTTTAACTCACCGACAAAGCTTTGGTCTGAAAACGCACGCGGTGTAACCCCGACCAGGCAGCGCGAAAACACCATTATTATGATCGAACTATGTACAAACAAGCGCGCAAAATATCTGCATCTGTCTGTTAGTACTCGTACCTTATATCTTCAGGCCCAGGTGATATCTTCGCGCTTTGCGCGCATTTTATCGCAATTGCACACACGCACGCGCCTCTTGCAGCCAGTCAGAGTCACCAACCACAAGCCAAAATGTCGCGCGACAGTACTTTACGCACACTGATACGCGTTCGCACTAAGTTTCTCGGGTGGGCGGTTTTTAGATTTAATTTTGCGTTCAGTTTCAAAAACATTAAAAGAGCGAGGAATAGGGACCCAATAATCAAGATTACTATCGTCCCCCCCCCCGTCTCTGAATGTCACCCAGTCAAGTTTCGGAGTCGATTTCTGGATGCTCAACTTATAAACGTGCTGTCAATATTTCGGATGTCCAAAATACCTAGTGCCTTCTAGTGAGTTCCTATTGATATTTGCTGGTGTTTATTTTATTGCCTTTTTGCCGGTTTCATGTTTCATTGTTCCACATGTTTATTTTTTGGTTTAGCACAATAATAAATAAAATACCTGTTATTCTTCTTGATAGTTGATTAAAAATTGATTGGTTCGTGCGCACTAGATGGTGGTGTTTTTCGAAAATTAAATTTAGGTCCCAAATATCCGTCCCGATAAACTTTGTACATACATCACGGATGTCATAATTTGCGTTCTGCGTGTGTTCTCTCAATTTACAAAGTAATGTTTTTTCGCGCATAATGTACGTGTTTTTGGCGATAAGATATTACTAAACAATGCCATAAAATACAATGGAACGTTTTCGATGGAGCTCTACTCTTTGACCTTATCGTTCCCTATACCAAAATGCACAATAATGAACTGTTCCAGCAATGGGGGGATCCGAGGCCGTCAGAACTGCCGAGCCAAAAAAACTTTGTCCGAAAAAAATTACAACGTCCTTTTGATGTTGAGTTGTTGTGAACAGAAGAATACATTTGTAGACCGGTAGGCGCTATACATTCTTTTATCAGCCTATGGCATTGAAATGTTCAAGTTTTATGGTCCTGCTTTTTGAACAGACAGCAAAAAACAGCCGGCACCCAAAATTTTCAAAGTCATTTAATAACCGCTGTATTGTGATTGACTTGTGCATTTTGAATAACTTACATGTACCAAGGCCGGCGCACACAGAGAATATGGTATGGTGTCTTTTTACAGCTTGGCTGGTTTTCGGCAATTTTCAAAACCAAAGCCGTACAAAGTGAACTGGTCTGCCGCTGAGCGCCTTCATTGACATGAAATTTCCATCTTGTTCATGATCATGAAATAAATGTGCTTCCAGCTTACCAAACGAGTAGAACTAAATGCTTCCAGCTTAGCAAACTAGTAAAAGCACATTTTTTCGTGCCATTTGCAATGACAATCGCATAACAATGAAACTTTTGTCCTCGTTCAACCGCAGTCCGTATGCATATCGATTCGATAGTGTCAGTGACACATGAATATTGAATGTTATCACATTTCCAAGTACTTTTACTCAGCCGCACATGTGTACCTGATGCCGAATATTTGTTGTCACCAAAACTTGCGAAAATATTATTATTGCATTTTCACCAACTTTCATTGGCAGATTGCTTCCCTACCTGATGTAGGGATAGCCATAAAAGCGTTCTTTTATTCAATTTAATTTCCATCCAATTTTGATCGAAATAGTACCCGACAAAAACAGGGAATTCGGACTTTTACGATTGCCTGACCATCTGCTACTAGTGCCTCCATATACATCTGATCAATTGCGGTCAGCGACAGATTTAATGTCAATTTTTGTGATAAACTCCAAATAAAATTTTGTGTTTTCGGTCAGCTGATTCATGTTTCGTGAAAAAAGCGCCACATTTTTTATTCGTGTTATAAGTGTATGGGCGGCTTACGATTTTCAAGGCATTCAGAGCAGGAGAAACGCTAGAATGATGATACACTGCACCTGATTGTTCAATTTTACAAGACGAACGTTTCATTCCATTGGTCAATTCAGGTGCGATTGTTTTTTGCACCCGCCAAACACATCACGAGCAACAATAATAAGCTTTTTTTCGTAATAGTAAGCTAACAAATATGTATGCAACGCCAACAAGGTCCGCTTTCTTTGTGGTCGCACCAAAGACTCGTGCCGAGACAATATTTGCACAGGCTAAAGGCAGTTTGGGGGTGGTGCTATTATGGCAGCTTATTGTCCAAAGTGATGTGCCTATTGCGGTACACTGACGTGTTTGTTCAATGCATAACAGGGTATCTGTACCCAGAAACCATCAACATTTATGTGTACCGTGAAACTCAGCCACATTTTCGATTTCGTTCCGCAAACACAACACTTCATTATATTCGCCAACAGCTCTTGCGCTGGTCTGTTAATGTGATAGCAGGAATTGTTTGATTGCTTGGCGGTCATCAGAATCTTCAGGCTTGTAGGAAGCTTTTTTCTGCTGGGCTTGTTGAGTACCTCTGTTAAAAACACACAGCCTCAGTTCGTTATTTCTATATTATCAAAATCCTAGCGGCTCAACTCGTCTCCCTACTGTGTTTGTCACACTTCAAGGTCACCCAGAGAGCTGCTCTTCAGGACGCTAACAGCAATTCAATTCACCACTTGTGATTCTGAATGGCTTTCATCACACAACGTAGCGTAACGTTGCAAATTTGCAGCTGGTGGATTTCATTTTGTGCACCAAGCTGTTGTCCCGCGCCTTTATTTGTCTCGACTTCTGTTCTTTGATGACAAGTTTCAGCGTTTATTGGTACGTTCCTGGTTGACTATTTTATCACTTTTATTTGATGTTACATTCTTGATGTCAAAATCAGTCTGCGACGTCCGCGGCGAATAATAATATTAAGACATAACCTACTGTTTTTATCACAGTCGTAAAAACGGATTGTGTGACAGACTTCTTCGGTACACAGCGTTCAACACGTCGAAAATATTCCGTTGCACCTTAGAATTCAGCAGACTGTAAATGTTGCTGTTTGCGCTACTTCAGATTCGACAGAGAGAAGAGTGCGACTGAGGATTTCCGTCCGTTATCTCAAAATCTTCGTCGCGCGCAACAAGTCAACAACAGGTCTTCACATTCGCACACACAAAATTAACTCAAGAGTTGCACCAAAGTGTGGTGGTAGACGTATCGTACACACGTGTTCGACACATAAATACTGTATCATCTGTGATCCAAAAACAAACTGAAAACTGCGCTCCAAACAAGGCGAATTCTAACTGCGTCGGCGATGTAAACTTGGTCACAGTCAGCCAGCAGCAGCAATATGCACCAAGGCGTGATCTCACTGTTGATCTACGTGGCAACACACTGCACGAGGCTGGTGTTGGCACTCGGCGCTGACACGTTGTACGATCAGCAGATTAGAAACAGTAAGTGGAGGGAGGATTTTGTCTGGCGATTCTCCAGATTTAGGTTCAGGTTCACCGGCTTACAGGTAGGTATTTGTCTGCCTTTGGTGGCCAAACGTTTTTACTTGCGTTGCTCTGATCAAAGTGCTGCTGGAGAGCGTGCAGGCTGTTTTATGCACTGAACATGATACCGCGATGCTGCAAAGACTGTGAGATTGTAACTAGACAATCTGTTTGCAAAGGTGGAATTTCGTTCCCTGTTGTTCCAGGGTAATATGTATACATGTGTGTTAGAGATTTCGTTAGTAATGTAGCAATGTAGTAAATCATACTCAGACGAAATACCTGCACCAGTCAGCGTGCGTTTCACAACAGGGCGATACCATTCCAGACTTGTCATGCTACGATGCGAAGACCGCATGTGACTCCAACGAGGACTGTGTACATCGAATCGTTTATCTGCATGCCAGTTGTGTGGATAACACCTTTCAGGTGAGGCAAAGTGTGGTGATAAACACATCAACTTGATTTGGCCAAACTACAAATACCGCAAACATTTCCAGATGAACGTAAAGATGCGGTTTCCGATAATGATGACATGATCTTTCAGACAGTTGATGATTCGAACGTCGAGTGCACGAGTCAATGTCGATCGGCTTTGCTGAATCTCTACCAAATCGAGCTTGGACGAGCCGTACTACGCACAGGTATTATGATGGTGACACAGTCGCACCAAAAACCGGAATGTGCCTTTCACCCGCTCACTGCAACTGCCAGTTCCCAAGTGTATCCACAAACCATGTGCCTCACCCTACACTTGCAGATCTTTCGTGTCTGGGCAGTGTGCGTCCGTATCTGACCAAATGTCAGCTGATGCCGACGGCCAGTCCGCAACATTGCACGTTGGCCAAACAGAACTGCGAATACGACCAATTCGGTTGTCGCGTGGCGAAGAGTCACTATTTGTCGCAATGCGAACACCAGCTGGTCGCGGGGCGCTGCGACGACAAATGTGCCCTGCTGCTGCAAAGTGTCCTACAGACCGAGGCCGGGTCACTTTTGTCGACCTGCCAGTGCTGGGACGCCGAGCACGACGTACTCTGTCGTCAATTCCAACGCAGCACATTGTTACAATGTCAGAAGAGACTGGAAATCATGGCCACGACGGCATCGGCCAACAATTCAACGTTTGACTCCAGAACGCCTCTGGTCTTACAGAATGGATTGGGTGAGATCAGGCCTAATGCTCAGTTGAATGCGCGCGGTGCAGCACCTGGGTCCAGGTGGTCCGCGAGTTTGTCGTTTTGCAATTTTTGTTTATTTTGTTTGTTTTTATCATTTGTGACAACAGTGCAGCTTGCTGATTAGCGTACTGTATGTGTGATCTGATCACGATTCACGAATGATATTCTGTTTGTCACACACACATGTTCTCGATTGTCCAGTGCCAAAAATATTTATTCGTGCTGTAAACAGTGTTGGGTATTTTACCAATGATAGACAATTAATCTGTGACATCAAACACAATAGATACAGTTTGTCGTACATATGATATCGTCGGTACGAATTCTCATAGTGTCATTTTCCGATGAATAAAATGTACAAACGATGTGCTTTTACATGAAAATACGAATGCTAAAACATAACAAAAAGTATTTCTGCACAGACAGCTGATACCACACTCAATCGTAAAAATCAAACGCATAAGTAACAATACAATAGAACGAACGACACGAGCTTCAATGCGTTTGCTGAACCGATGCGCCTTCAACTAAGAGTGTGGAAAGCCTTTGCTGACCAGTTGCACCTTGAGATAGCACGGTAAAACAAAAGAATTTCTGCTGCACAGTTTTACAACAGAGATGACGAAACAGAAAACAAATTAAAATATACACACGAGAATTTAGATTACTGAAAACAGCGGTGCATTTATTTACTTCCCAGCTTTCTTCTTCTTCTTCTCGTCCTCGGTGCCACTGGATCCACTTTGGGTCGACGTCTTGTCTTCGATTCCCTTCACTTTCTTGCCAAGCAACCAGTACGTAAACAGTGTAACCGCCTGAAGCATAACAATTTCATCCCTTTATTTCCTAAATGTGAAAAATCAGTTTTGTTGCCCAGGAACACACCTTCGTCACTAACTCCCCGCGTGGCTTCGTGATGTAGCCGCCAATGGTTTCGGTCAATAATGTGTTCGTGGTGTCAGACACGTGAATTGTGGCCGCTGAAAGGGATCTATGTGTGTAAGCATGTGTTTATACAACTAGCTGAAACCGTGAATCAGAAAGAATGCATGTTGATTCGCACGTTTTGCATTGTCCATCAACACTCGGGCTGCTTCGACTGTTTCTCCGAAGAGCAGGTACCGCGGTGTCGTTTGTCCGATCACACCAGCCACAGCCGGGCCTAGAGATTACACGGCGTTGTCTTGGTTATGACGTTGAACACACTTGACAGGCATTTGAACCGAATTTTGTAACTTTACAAACCGGTATGAATTCCGATACGCAGCTGACACTTCTCGTTGGGCAAATGCGACAGAAAATAAGACGCCATCCGCAGTTGGAAATGCAGCGCCATGTCCGAAGCAACACAAACGTGATGACGACCTTCCGTGTTTTGCGTGTTTCCGCCTTGTTTATCTGCACAGATAATAGACTAACTCCGCAACATACGAGAAAAACCTGGTGAACTGAACAGCGGCAGCAAAACAGCAACAGACACCTGCTGTCATGGCAATGGAAATGTTAAACTTTTAGCCTGCGCTGCCGATTCTTGCGTCGCAACGTCCAGACCGGTGGCCAACATGTACGTATCGTTCACCGATTGAACCTGAACATCAATGAACAAAAATTGCATCACTGCTGATGATCATTGGAATGGTAACGGTACGGATAACCTTAAAACATTCGTAATCATCCGAGATCTCATCCAACTGATAATAGATGTCATTCAGCATCAACACCACTTGCAGTGGGGTGCTTTTCTCGATAATCGTGTCGAATTGAGCAATGTTGCTGAACACGATGCTGCAGAAATCAATTGCTTCGGGCTCGACTGATTGGCCGGACTTTAGACGATCAGCAATTTTTCTGAATAGGGCACGGACAGTTTCATACGTGGACATCAGCGTATGTTGTTTAGCTTTCGTAAATGTTTACCTCGGCAGAAACTTGTACAGCAAGACATCAGCCTTCTTGGTCTCATCAGCCAGTTCGCGAGTTCGTTCAGCGATAGTGTTTTCCATGTTGGCAGCGTAACGCTCCATCATTTTCATCACGTGATCGAGCAACGTGCCTTCGCTGAGCGAATGACCACAGATTTAACATGTAAGTATCGAGCAAGGATACATACAGCTGTGAACATACCGTCCTTTGCTCATTGCCTTAATCGCTGCTCGGATGTGCTTAAAGTCAGGCCGTAGGTTCGGATCTTCAATCCAGCAATCACGCATTAGCGTGATCATGCTCGGGTCAAGATCAGCGTCTTTCTTCATCACAGCAAGGTCGGGACGGAATCCGGGATCCAACCCAGCGCGCACCAGGTTCACAATATCTGAAACGCTGAACTTGTATGCCCGTGTCAACATATATGTATTTTGCGTTGCCAAGCAAACAACCGCCATCTAACCAGTCGGTAATTTGTTATGCGACCCAAATGCCAAATCTCGTGACAGGATCTCGCTCAAGACAATTGCGAAGGCATACACGTCACCGGCCGTACTGCCTGCTACGGGAACAGCGTCCATTCGAAGAAATTCGGGTGCCGTCCATAGAAGCTCTTAAAATGGATGGTTGTGTCAAGTCGTAAAGACAGAACAAAATATGCAAGATTTGCACGTTTGTCCTCCATATTTTTACTGCGCAACAACGGCAGACCAAAATCGGTGATCATTAGCACCCAGCGATTGGTCACCAAACAATTGCTCGACGTCAAGTGGCCGTGCGTTTTGATTTCGGATTTGTGCAAGAATTCCATGCCCTAAAGCAAACAGCCAGCGATGAAATTTTCAAGTTATTGCAAATTGAGAAACATACGACGTACTGCTGCAAGATCCCGAATCAGTGAGTACTTGAAGTAGAAGTCGAGTTTGAGCTGCGGGTTCAACAGCACGTCCTAAAGAAAAAATGTATTGCAATCTGTCACAGTAAAATCAAGTTCTACGGTGCGATCATACCTGAAGGCTGCCCTTGCTCGCATAGCGCCACACGGACACAGGCGAATGACTGTCGAGGCAGAGGCCAACGAACATGTTCAAATTGTCGTGAACCATGTCTCGCAGCTGAAGTTGATAATATCGTTACCTAGGTTGAGTAAGAGATGCTTACAACTACATAGAAAAAACCTGACCAGTTTGATTTGGTAGTGGTCCTTCTTTCCCGACAGCACCATGCTCCCTGAATGTGCTTTCAGCCAAACCAGAGCGTTTCTATAGTACGCGACACGTTCATCCCCTTTCAGTACGATTTCAGCCACATCGTCGGACACATCGGTTGACACAGTGGCGAGGGATCCGGAGTTTTGCTCAAACACACATGAACAATGCAACCATCCAAGATCTAGACTGATCCGATCATTGTCGCACTCACCATTTCCACAAGCTTCATGAGTTGGCGAGAGTCAATCTTCCAGAGCATTTGAGCCATTTCATCATTCAGCACCTTGTTCCTTAACAACGGTTGACAATGATTTGTACGAAGACAAAAGTACAAGCATTAAAATTGCTTTTTACCGGTAGTAATAGATAAACCCGACGATACCAATGATTACTATGACTGACACCGCTGCAATGCTACCAATAAGAGCGCCAGTAGCTGTAAAAAGAACAGGTTGGCAGACTAATTACAATGGAGAGACAAGTTATAAGCAAGGAAACACTACATAATCCAGCTTCTTGTTCGCATAGTTCGCCCAGCCAACCACAACGAGGATAGGACTTTGGTTGATAACCACCTCGCGTTTCCCACATTACGTACCTGGGCACCAGTTGTTGGATCTGTGCAGGATCATTCGTTGGGAGCATACGTTTTGTTTCCTGATCGTGCAAGTTTAAAAATGAAAATAACCCGGTTATTTTCTTTGTACATTTCTGCTTTCAGCATCTCTGTCAGAGTACCATCGTTTGTGAATCCTTTCATGATGAATGTCGGTTCCCGACCAGCGAAATCGTCAATAATCACGTGCCCACTTACACCTAGAATTACATTTCCCGGCTAAATCGGTTGACAAACATAAAGGTTTTCGCATCAGATACCTTGGAAGTGAACATTCTTCGAATTTTCCATGATTGCTCGACCGTCTCTCAGCTCGCCACCTTCACCGAGTGTTTTATTTAGCGCAAAGCCATACAAGTAAACCGCGTCGTGCAAGAACGGAGAATAAAGGGAACCCTGACAGATCGAATTTTTGCAACAGGCGGTTGGATCAGATGACAGTCTGAGAAACAACCACGCACGTATTGCTGATCGATATCAGCATCTTCGTAGAAGAACGGCCATTTCTTAATTCTTTGAATTACGTCCTTCTTAAATGCAAACAGCTTCTCGTTATCCGACAGTAACATTTCCATCTGGAATCATGCTTAAATTTTGCGAGAAGTCAGCCGATTACGACCAAAACAGAAAACTTACAAAAATGACATTTTGCATGCTTGTTCGTGACTCGATGTTCCTGTCGGTTTTTGATCCGGCCAGTCCTTCTGTACCAGTACGATCCGTCCAAACATCCGTTTTGTTTTCGAATCGGACGTAGTCAGGCACCATGTAGACGTACTCTATTCCAGATGCACCTGTAGAAACCTGTGTCCTGTGTACGATCTTACCCTGTGGTTTTGCATGGATCTGAGAATCAATCAAACTGAAAACCATATGATTTTAATTACTGAGCCAGCGATTTCATACCCTTTTCTTGAGCGCGCAGCATAAATCGTCGCAGATCGGAATCCAAATCAATGCAAAGAATGGCAACTGCAATGCAGCATCTGCTAAAAAACTTTGTCAATTTGAGGCTTTCCAGCCACCAACACGAACCCCTTGTCAGCAAAGGGAAGTGATTGAGGAATTTATCGATCTCCAGGTCAGTTGGAGTTTCACGGTCGATTTCCTGGTACAACACGATGTGAATTCCGTTCAACGGGAAGAACTTGAAAGCGCCTTGGGCAACGGATAAACATTTTTGTGATCCCTGAAGTGCAATTTGAGTGTTTATATTGCATAAGTGTAAATTGAACTGTTGAAGTACATATACCTTGTCGTCCGTATAAAACAACGCAACGCGGTCCCATTCAAAATGATGTAGAATCTCAACCATGGCTCGGCCAAGTCTAAATTACATTGTATCGTATTTGTGGATTGCGGATTTGTGGCGGCGTGAAAAGAATAGCGAAATTAACCTATATGCCGATCCAATCACACGCACCATGGTCGGATACCGCACGGCGTCAGCCAGTTCTATGCTTGTTGCAGCCCAGCTGAACATCGGAATGTTGTAGTAATTTGCAAGTACACCAACAATAGTGGCAGCTGAAACTAGTTGAGATCAGAGTAAGACGACACTGTTAAGAAGGTTTCAGCAACTAACGGATGGAACATGGGGGCCCAAACACGACATCACATTGATCACGGAACAGTTCGATAGCCAAACCAGCAGCAATACTTTCGTCGCATTGATCATAACGCCAATCAGCTCTTCAATTTTGGCAAGTTGATTGCATTGCATGTGACAGCTGTCGAATAATTAAAGGCAACTTACTCCAGGACAACACCGGGCAAGATGCCTTCCTTCTCTATTCGTTCAATGGCAATCGCTAATGCACCAGCAGAAGTAGAATATTCCATTCTGGGGCCCAGCAAGTGTTTCAACGGACTGTTGTGGGGGAACATGAACGACAATCGCACAACGCGGCCATCCACCACACCTCGTCTGGAATCATCCACCGTCGTACCAGCAGTTTCATTGCCGACATTTTGAGGAGAGACAGTACGAACAACCATCGATAAAACCAAGACCACAATAGTAAATCTAGACATTTTCACTTCTTGACTTTGCCTCAAAGGTGCCTGATGCAGTGACTTTAGCTCTGACAGTTGAATTTTCAGCTTCCGTGATAGTATACTGTACCCAGCAATGATGTTGTTCTGAAGTTGATAAGCACCAATTAGGCAATTGGGCTATCTCCGAGTTCGTCCATGCACGCTAATAAACTGCCGCTGCTGCTAATGAGCTGCCAAATAGTCACAACTGCGCTGACGTCGTGACTTTAGTGAGTCAGTTATTTTGTGACATGTGTTGCGCATATCTTATGTTATGTAGAAGCTTACTATAGTATACGGTAACACAACAGAGCTACCGTACGTGGGTCAATAATAACCAAAAACGCTTACTCGGTGCAAAAAATCTTTATTGTGATCAGCGAACTAAATTCCATTCATCCAAAGAAACAAACAATCACCACATTACTACAACATTACACGCACAAACAATTGGAAATTACAAATGACGCTTTACGAAGTAACAACATGATAGCCACCAAAGCGCACAACAAACAGACAGTTCTTTCGATAACCCTGTCATGGACACAGTGCCTTTGCAAACCTTGGCCCTAACTACATGGATTTCAAAAAAAGTGCCGGAGAATGTCCACCACTCGCCGCGGGCATCGTTTGGGGTTTGCGTCAGTTTTAAGAGTTTAAACTAAAAAAATTATCCCAAATAATCCTCCAGTGGGATTATTCAGAAGGATTCCGAAAAAAACCGCCCAAGGGGGACTGTTCCACATCACTGACGCAGAATTAATCTGTGGTTAAAGAAGAAACCTGCAAGGATAGATGTCAGATTTCACTAAGCAACGTATAGGCGCCCCGCACAAAAACATATGTAGCTTTTTGGTGTTGGCGCGTGTTGTGTAGAGACTATAGCTGAGACAATGCGTGAGTAATTTTCAATGGTCAACAAGTCCAAAAAAATTTTTATCCGAAATAAACCACCAGGGGATTATTCCGAAATTTTCCGATAATGGATTATTCGCCATTCTACGACATGTTTGCTGTGCGTGAAACATATGAAATATATACATACAACACAGCGACGTGCGCAGGGTTGGGCTGAGAAAAAGCGTTAAAAAATGTTTTTCAAGAAAAGCTCGTCACATTTTCAGTTTCTAAAAATTACAAAAGTCCACTTTTTATGTCAAAAACGCATTTTTAGACAAAAAGGCATTTTTGCGCGTGTTTCTGATTGTGTTATCAAAAAATCGAATGCGGCGCTTATATTTCGGTTCGGTACAGTGTCATTACTGGGTTAGACAGTTCGTGGCTTTACTAAACAACCACAAGAGCAGTCATAATGTGCGCATTCGATCTTCCAGCAAATCAATTTGTTTGACGATGATATAAAGCCAAAACACCGGACGTTGCTAACAGCGTGTTACGCACCCGCTTTCATGTTATTTTGCTAAATGACTCCCTTGCTAAAGGCCCGCTATATGACTATCCTATGACACGCCTTTCTTTTCCAAATTACAACTGCATGTGGTATTCATGTGACAGAACATCCCCATGCACAAACTGCCGTGTCATCGGGCTCACCGCAATAAATCACCTACTAATCACTTCGATTTCTACAATTTTTTTCGATGAGAAACGGCTTTTTGTGGTCCTGAAGAAAAACTAAAT
The DNA here is from genome assembly GCA_030248065.1 of Rhynchonema sp. JSB1_4. NCBI lineage: Eukaryota > Metazoa > Nematoda > Chromadorea > Monhysterida > Xyalidae > Rhynchonema > Rhynchonema sp. JSB1_4. Next base: position 30,601 of record JASAMV010008051.1, on the reverse strand, counting down.
CTTAAAAAATCTTGAAAATCCAAAAAGCTAAAATAAAGCACGATAATAAAATTTTTAATCCAACCCTGGCGGTGCGTGCAAAAAATATTTGGGTATGAAAAAACATGGAAAAAGATTTCTGCTAATATCAACGGTTTTTCACGGCCAAACGTTTTTATTTGCCTTTCTTTTTCTTCTCCGCCTTCTTTTCTTCTTCAGTGCCACTTGATCCGCTCTGGGTCGAAGTTTTGTCTTCGATTCCTTTCACTTTCTTTCCAAGAAGCCAGTACGTGAACAGCGTTATTGCCTGTAGATGCGTGTGGATCGCCGCAGTGGACAACGTACAAATGGAGCCGTCTTGTGAAAAGTTTACCTTGGTAGTCAATTCTCCACGAGGTTTGGTGATATAGCCGCCAATTGTCTCGGTCAAGAACGCGTTTGTTGTGTCGGACACGTGGATTGTAGCAGCTGAGCTTATCGAAGAAAACATTTACCCGGGTCCAAATAACACCAGTAAAGTTGACTGTTGCCAGATATTAAAGTTTTGTTGTCCCTTTTTGGCAATGCATCACTCGCTTCACATAAGTCATCAACATACGTTTTGCATTGTCCATCAGCACACGCGAGGCTTCGACTGTTTCACCAAAAAGTAGGTAACGTGGTGTTGTTTGACCAATTACTCCTGCCACGGCAGGGCCTTGAAGAAAAACATGTAATGTGGAAATGAGCTAGAAAACAACTTCTTGCGTGACAACTGACCGCTGTGAACACCAATGCGCAACTGGCATTTTTCGTTGGGTAGATGTGACAAGAAGTAGGATGCCATGCGCAATTGGAAATGCAGCGCCATATCCGCAGCCACACATATATGGTGACGGCCCTCCGTATTCTGCGTGTTTCCACCTTGCTCGGCTGAAATGTGCTGACGAATTTCTATACCGTTAAAACTAGCGCGTCTTTATAAAACGCGAAGGAACAGCAACAGAAACCTGCTGTCTGCGTTAGGGAAACGGTAAACTTTTAGCCTGCGCAGCGGACTGCTGAGTCGCCACGTCAAGGCCAGTCGCCAGCATGTATGTATCATTTACGGATTGAACCTAAAAAGAAATGATATTCAGAAGCGCAGTGTTGCATATTTCAAATGAGCTGGAAAGCTGTTAGTATCGGAATCGGTACAATACACAGTGCACAACTGTGTTTCCGAGCTATGGAACTCAGCTTAAAGCATTCGTAATCATCAGAAATTTCGTCCAACTGATAGTAGATGTCATTCAACATTAGGACCACTTGCAGCGGGGTGCTTTTTTCGATAATCGTGTCGAACTGTGCAATGTTGCTGAACACGATGGTGCAGAAATCAATTGCTTCTGGCTCGACAGACTGGCCAGACTTTAGTCGATCAGCAATTTTCCTGAACAGCGATTTCTGTGCAAAACGCAAAATAATTTTGCTAATGCAACGAAGATTCCTTACCGTGGCAAAAATTTGTACAACAGTACATCTGCCTTCTTTGTCTCATCAGCCAGTTCACGTGTGCGGTCCGCAATCGTGTTCTCCATATTTGCAGCATAACGTTCCATCATTTTCATCACGTGATCGAGCAATGTGCCCTCACTTAAAACAAATATGGGTAATGATAGATGATAACGTAATTTGTGCAGGAAAGCAAAGTGGGACACACCGTCCTTTGCTCATTGCCTTAATCGCTGCTCGGATATGTTTGAAATCAGGCCGTAGGTTCGGATCTTCAATCCAGCAATCACGCATCAACGTAATCATGCTCGGGTCAAGATCAGCGTCTTTCTTCATCACAGCGAGATCGGGACGAAATCCGGGGTCTAATCCAGCTCGTACCAAGTTCACGATATCTGCATAAATTCACTGCTTTTTCTAGTCAAACTTAAGCGGAAATGATACCGGTGGAAAACCTGACTAACCGGCCGGCAGTTTGTTGTGGGATCCAAATGCCAGATCACGGGACAGAATTTCGCTCAATACGATGGCAAATGCGTAGACATCGCCGGACTTGCTTCCCTCAACAGGGACACTTTCCATCCGCAGGAATTCAGGACCAGTCCACAGCAGTTCTGAAGTGTAACACATTGTACGTGTGGCATTGATTTTTGACTTGATCACGTCACAACCTACAAATTGTGATCCAAGTGGGCATTTTTACACCAAAACACAAAGTCGAATGCTTCATTAACACCTAGCTCCTCCCGCTTTCAGTCATCAAACCACCGAATTGCTGTTAAAACAAGTGCAGTACGAAAAAAACGAGTGGGCAGCGGACCCAGGGTGAAGCATACGGTCAGTATCGCTTGTTGCGCTGCAATACCAAATAACAGTGTTAAATTTCTAAACATACGTTTATCCTCCATATGCTTGTTGCGCAGCAATGGTAGCCCAAAATCGGTGATCATTAGCACCCAACGATTGGTAACTAAACAATTGCTTGATGTCAAATGGCCGTGCGTTCCAATTTCGGACTTGTGCAAAAATTCCATGCCCTGTGCAATATAATTTTATCACGCCATCGAAAAACGCACTTCATGTGAGGAAACATTTCTAACTAACAGCGGCCAGATCACGAATCAATGAGTATTTGAAGTAGAAATCGAGCTTAAGTTGTGGGTTTAGCAGGACATCCTGTAAACTATTGAATTCATTTGAAATAAAGCTGTTCACTCGACCGTAGCGAAAAAAATCACCTGAAGGCTGCCTTTGCTTGCATATCGCCACACAGACACCGGTGAATGGCTGTCCAAGCAAAGACCAACAAACATGTTCAGATTATCGTGCACCATGTCACGAAGCTGTGGAAGTAGATTTGCGTTATTGGATATTACAAACAAAACTGATGAGTGAGAGAAAACTAACCAGCTTGATCTGATAATGGTCCTTCTTTCCTGACAGAACCATGCTGCCTGAATGTGCCTTCAGCCAAACCAGAGCATTCCTATAATATGCTACACGCTCATCCCCTTTCAGTACGATTTCAGCCACATCATCGGACACATCGGTTGACACAGTGGCCAGAGATCCAGAATTTTGCTGTAAGAATGTAGCATGTGACAACCAAAGCTTAAACGAGGAATGTTTTCAAAAAGAATGCAACCATTTCCACAAGTTTCATCAGCTGTCTTGAGTCAATTTTCCACAGCATCGAAGCCATCTCCTCATTCAGTACTTTGTTCCTGAAATTACTCAATTTAGTGAACGGTTGAACAAATTAAACGCCACGAACCTGTAGTAAAATACGAAGAACACGATTCCTACCACCACTAGGACCATAGCAGACACAGCGCCAATAAGGATCGTCGTTAGTGCTGCAAGCAGTGCAAACACGGCAATGATGAAAATGAATATTTAAATTCTTGCGCGACCGAACGCACATGCACCGCCTTCGTCTTCACATAGCTCGCCAAGCCATCCACATCGGGGATATGATTTAGGGATATAGCCGTCACGTGTTTCCCACATGATGTAGGATGGCACCAGTTGTTGAATCTAACATTAGCCGTGAATGTAAACAGTTTTAAAAAAGAGAGTTTCAAGAAAGAGAAATCACAAACCCTGTTAGTCTCTTTGTACATCTCAGCTTTCAACATTTCAGTCAAGTTGCCGTCTTTTGTAAATCCTTTCAGAACAAAGGTGGGTTCTCTGCCAGCAATGTCGTCGATGATCACATGTCCACTGACACCTAATATCACGATTGTTCCTCATTGCTCACACTCACACATGATAAGGTTGAGAAACCTATGTATGAAACGGCTTCTTACCGTAAAAGTGAACATTTTTTGAGTTTTCCATAATTCTGCGACCATCTCTGAGTTCCCCGTCCTCCGATAGGGTTTTGTTCAGCGCAAACCCGTACAAATACACGGCGTCGTGAAGAAATGGAGAGTAGAGTGAACCCTGCAGGGTTGAAAAAAATTTTTTATTAGAGTATTGCTTAAAAAACACAAAAAAAACAATTTTTTTTAAAAAATTTTTTAGTTAGAAGAAGTAGCGCAAACGCCGTTTCAGGTGAAATGGAGGCGCTACACAAAATTTTTTGAAAACTCAAAATTTTTCGTCACGTGACCCCTCGCATGGGGATCATCAACGCATGTACGAAGGCGATTCGGTTACTCTAGCGGCATCTGAACGTAACATGGACTCGGCACGACTATTTTATTTATCAGTGTTTGTCGATAGTATAAATATCACGCGGACGTGGTGCCGACACTGAGTAGACAGTCACAGAATACTAAATTTCGCGTTGCAAACATCGATGATGATGATTCAATGGCGATAGGAAACGATTTCCGTTTATGTACAGCAGCTGCTAAAGTTCTAATCAAAAGTGTGATGTACCAGAGAATGTCAAATATGCTCCTCCAAAAAGCCACTACTGGAAACAAATTAGAAAGTTTTTCCGAATAAGCGCGCCGCATCTGCAGGCAGTCTCATTCATGTGTCACATGCTTATGCAAAGTGCGGGCTTATTTGGGTAATTAACTTTAAGCTCAAATTCGAAGTGAATCCCAAAAAAATCCCAAAGGGAACATATTTGGCGTTGTTCGGTACCTGATTTTTGCAAATAGAGCCCCTCTCAATGATACTGTCAAGAGACTCAATGAAATAAAAAGTTTTTCCGTTCATGATCCTGCGCCAGCTTACGTACGCTTGTATGTACACGTGGTGCCTATTAGGTTCCATACGTTCTCTATAATCGTTTCACAGATTGGTGGGGCTACAATATAGAAAACTATGGTGCCGAAGAGGTATGCACTGACTTATCATTTAAAAAACTTCGGGCCATCAACTTCTTTATGAATCATTTTGGCGATCAGACTAAGCGCTGCAGGCGCGATTTTGGGAAATTTGACCCAACTCAGAAAAATTTTCAAAAATCGATGCCTCAAATAGGCCATTTTTGGAAGAATTAGGCCATTTTATTTTTCCGAAAAACTAGTGTTTTTAATTTAAAAAAAAACAGAACATCTGACTCATCAAAAAAAAATTTTTTTAATTTTTTTAAATTAACCACTGTTTCTTTAAACAACTCTGGAACCCTGACATAAAGTTGACAGTCAGAACAAAATAGAAACTGGAGCATTCACTTACATATTGCTGCTCAATATCAGCGTCGTCATAGAAGAACGGCCACTTTTTGATACGCTGGATTACATCTTTCTTGAACGCGAACAGTTTTTCATTGTCTGACAATAACATTTCCATCTGAAAGGTACAAATTATGAATACTGTCACGACATGCAACACTGCGAACTTCAATCCTGGTTCCCTGAGACTATTGAAAATGTCGAATGCATTGTTGAAAGTTGAAATATTGAACTTGAAAACACGAGTGAGCAGGTAGACGCAACTTACGAAGATGACGTTCTGCATGCTCGTCCGCGACTCAGAGTTCCTGTCCGTCTTTGATCCAGCTAGTCCTTCGGTACCTGTACGATCCGTCCAAACATCAGTTTTATTCTCGAATCGTACGTAGTCAGGAACCATGTAGACATACTCAACTCCGGATGCACCTGCAATTGCAATGGTTGTGCTCTCCTAAAGCACATAACTATGGCAGTTACTTACCCTTCTCTTGTGCCCGCAACATAAATCGCCTCAAATCTGAATCGACATCGATGCACAGAATCGCCACTAAAATTTGTATTGAGTGTTAGTGTCAGTATTACGTGCAAAAAGTTGGCACCCACGTGTAGGGAAAGGCGAACCTCTGGTTAAAAGCGGGAAATGGTTCAAAAATTTTTCCATTTCAGCGTCTGTCGGAGTCTCTCGGTCAATTTCTTGGTAGAGCACGATATGAATTCCATTCAGCGGAAAGAATTTGAACGCGCCTTGAGCGACAGACAAGCATTTTTGAGTCCCCTAAATTTTCAGATCTTTATTGATAACTAGATCTTATAACTGAGGTGGTGAAACAATCCGTGTTCCGTCAGGCACCTTATCGTCTGTATAAAACAACGCCACACGATCCCATTTGAAATGATGTAGAATTTCGACCATGGCTCGTCCAATCCTGCACAAGTCCCTTCTCATCAAACACAGTGAAAAAATGAAATAAAAGAAAAGATTTAGGTTTGTACCTACCTGTAAGCCGATCCAATGACTCGAACCATAGTAGGGTAGCGCACAATGTCGGCTAACTCAATACTAGTGGCTGCCCAACTAAACATTGGAATGTTGTAGTAGTTTGCCAAAACGCCAACAACTGTTGCGGCTGAAAATTTCCATCCACACATCAGCCTTTAGTAAGATGCCATTATTAGGTTGTGGCCAAACAGGCAGTTTTGCACTCACGCAGAGAACACGGAGGTCCGAACACAACGTCACATTGGTCACGAAACATTTCAATGGCCAATCCAGCAGCAATGCTTTCATCACACTGATCATAGCGCCAATCGGCCCTGAAGTCGTACCGTTCACTTGAGCTAAATAGTATGACAATTACAACAATGCTTGATCAAGTTCCTACTAACTCTAAAATGACGCCAGGCAAGATGCCCTCTTTCTGGATTCGCTCAATTGCAATTGCGAGTGCACCAGCAGACGTTGAATATTCCATTCGGGGACCGAGCAAGTGTTTCAAGGGACTGTTGTGGGGGAACATAAATGACAACCGTACCACACGGCCATCCACGACGCCGCGCCGGCTGTCAGGTAAGGCGCCATTCGATTCAGTAACGGATTCGTTGATTCCTTGTTGCGCTCTGACCAGGCCCAATATAGTCAAGACAAGGAGTAACATTTTAACGTACATTGTGCACCAAATCCTATTGTAGGACCGCCGCGATACTGTCGATAAACGACAAAATGTTGCGAATTCACAGGCTTTAGGGCACGAAATTTTGCGCAATCCGTCAACATCCAATTAGCAGTAATCTTTTGTGGAGTCTCATTTGCGTGGACACTGCGCCAGTCATTATAGTAGTCAGCTTCATTGATTTTGGTCTCTGTGCATGGCGTCACTAATCACGCTACAAGCGTTAACGCTACAGGCGCATGTACATCAACGTTCACAGCAGTGGTTGATCCAGCTCCTGGCCCATGCGGGCTAAACCCAAAAAGACATTTTTATCTTGAGTTTGTTCGGGTTTTCAAGAATAAGTCTAACCGCTACTTGTTCAAAAATCAGTTTTTGAAACCGAAAGAATTGCAAATTGCGGCTGCGAGCGAAATTTTCGCTTTTTTTGCACTCGCGGTACCAAAACCTCATGAAAATGAGACTGTAAACGCGTGATGCACGTGATTTTTTTACCTATGAAGCGTATTGTAGTAAAAAGGGAGACTTTTTCATTTCTTCTCTCTGAACTGTGGCCAACTTCAGGGGCTCCTTTCACCAAAGGGGGCACGGCCCCGGTGACCCTTTGGATTGGGTAGTGGTTCACAACCACTAAAAACAAATTTGTCTGGTTGGTGATACAGCAATACATTTCTGCATGGTAAGCATAAAGCCAGTGCAAATCCAGCAGTTACCAGGGTTGGGCAAAAACGTTTTTTTTCAAAAAATTGTTTCTTTTAAAAACGTTTTTTTAAAACAAAACGTTTTTTTAAACGCCCAGATGACCAAAATATGCCCCCCAAAAAATGGAAAACGCTCATGTTGGGAAGAAAACGTGGTTAAATGAAGTCATTCTATGTGTTCTGAGGCAAAATAAACAGGTTTCAACCCTTTTCTAGCGAGTTGCTAAGATCCCATATCAGACCCGCATCGTGGGACCAACTTTGGCCGGGGTCATCACTGAAAGTCAAACTGCGTACAGTATATCGACGTATCTCGACAAAGTAAAATTGGTCGAAAATTTTTTGAAAAAAATGGGACAAAAAATTGATTTTCCTTGATAATCAGGGTACTTTCCCTGAAAAATCAGGGAAAATCAAGGAAATTCAGGATTTAAAAAAAAACGAAAAACGACCCAGGCGTTTTTTTTAAAAAAACGTCGTTTTTTTAAGAAAAAACGCCGTCGTTTTTTTTGCCCAACCCTGGCAGTTACATCTTCAAAAAATCGGCACCATATTTATATATTCTCATTTGAGTGAGTTTCGAGTGGTGCTGAAAATATTTATCTGTACACATTACGTGAGGATAACCATTGTAAAATAACAGTACAGACAACATAATACATGTGCTTTTGGTCGCTCTTTCCACGATGACCACGTGCCACAATTACCTGAATACAAACGAAGCACAACCAAAAAATTACAAGTGTTTAGGTAGCAGGAAATACACTGGTCCCTCCCAAACATAGAGCTAGATATTCATAGTCATATTTTCTGAGGCCTTTCAGCTAATGAAACATGGCAATTGATCCATCCGCTCTTGATCACGCTATTTTTTAATCAAATGTGGTTCAAAATTCAGTCACAGCCGTGAGTTTGACCAGCGTAAATGGTGCTTAATAACTGCCCGACGGGTTCTTCGACGTGTTTCTAATACCATTCATGCAGAAAAGTCACGCGACCAAGTTCGACCAAGACTGGTCACCGATTACCGCAATTAAGTTCTCGTACGGCTATCACGTATAAAAATAGATGTATATGATTGTGGGCAAGATCAGCAAAAACACAGAACGGGTGCAAAAAATATGATAAATATTATTGCTCGACTTTATGCGTTTCTACTTTCCCTTCTTTTTCTTTTGCTTATCCTCCTCGGTACCACTCGATCCGCTTTGAGTCGACGTATTGTCTTCAATGCCTTTCACTTTTTTACCAAGCAGCCAGTACGTAAAGAGTTGTACGGTCTGAAATATTGCTATAACTAGCCATCCCAAATCGAAACAATCCACTAGGGAACGCAACCTTAGTGTTCAGTTCTCCTCGGGGTTTCGTGATATATCCACCAATCGTTTCGGTCAAGAATCCATTTGTGGTGTCAGATACGTGAATTGTTGCTGCTGAAAGTCACAAATAGTGCCTTTGATTCAGAATCGTTCATGACAGTTACCAGATCATACGTTTTGCATTTTCCATCAGCACACGTGACGCTTCAACGGACTCTCCGAACAAGAGATAACGAGGTGTTTGCTGCCCAATCACCCCTGCCACGGCAGGCCCTAACACGAAAAACTGTATTGTGAAGATTTCCAACATGAAAACATTTCAGAACAGACCGCTGTGAATGCCGATACGCAGCTGGCATTTTTCATTGGGCAAATGTGACAAAAAGTAGGTTGCCATGCGCAGTTGGAAATGCAAAGCCATGTCAGCAGCAACGCAAACGTGATGACGTCCTTCCGTGTTTTGTGTTGCACCACCCTGGTTATCTGCAAAAAAACAGAAGGCTTTATAAGAGCTCTAATCACATTTCATTTGTTCACACGCAGAGACAGCAACAGAAACCTGCTGTTTGCGTTAGGGAAACGGTAAACTTTTGGCCTGGGTTGCTGTCTGCTGGCAAGCTACATCGAGGCCAGTTGCCAGCATGTACGTGTCATTGACCGATTGCACCTGAAATTACAAACATGGCATTGAACTAATAAAATAACAAAGAACGATGGTAAGCTTTCACCTTGAAGCATTCATAATCATCTGAGATCTCATCAAGCTGATAATAGATATCATTCAGCATTAACACCACTTGCAACGGTGTGCTTTTCTCAATAATAGCATCGAATTGAGCAATATTGCTGAATACAATGCTGCAGAAATCAATCAATTCCGGTTCGACAGATTGCCCAGATTTTAGACGATCAGCAATTTTCCTAAAAATAGAAATGCATGATTCACGTTGGATTAGCTCACGTGCACAAAAGAGTGCCGACCTTGGAAGGAATTTGTAGAGCAGAACATCAGCCTTCTTGGTCTCATCAGTTAGCTCGCGAGTGCGGTCCGCGATCGTGTTCTCCATGTTCGCGGCGTAACGTTCCATCATTTTCATCACGTGATCTAGCAGAGTGCCTTCTCTGGAAAAGAGGGCTCAATAAAATAGAGGAACCAGTTCAATAGGAAGACTCCGTACAAGCCTACCGTCCTTTGCTCATTGCTTTGATAGCGGCACGGATATGTTTACAATCAGGTCGCAGATTAGGATCTTCAATCCAGCAATCTCGCATTAGTGTAATCATGCTCGGATCCAGATCAGCATCTTTTTTCATCACGCTTAAGTCAGGACGGAACCCTGGATCAAGTCCGGCGCGAACCAAGTTGACGATGTCTGCAAAAATACGATGTTCATGCTAGGAAAGTCATCTATTGAACCAAAAATTACAATAACCTGTGGGTAATTTGTTGTGTGAACCGAACGCAATATCTCGGGAAAGTATCTCGCTCAAGATAATTGCAAAACTGTAAACATCTCCTGATTTGCTGCCCACCATTGAAACGGAATCCATTCTCAAAAACTCAGGCCCGGTCCAGAGAAGTTCTGAAAATGCAGCACCTTATTTATGTACGAATCTACATATACACACAATTGGTGAAAATTACGTTTGTCTTCCATATGCTTGTTTCGCAACAACGGTAGCCCAAAATCTGTGATCATTAGCACCCAACGGTTGGTTACTAAACAGTTGCTTGAGGTCAGATGTCCGTGCGCTCCGATGTCAGACTTGTGCAGGAACTCCAGGCCCTGAAACGGGAAATATGGCAAACAAAAATTCTAATGTGCATCATTTATTAGAGACTAACACAAGCCAAGTCTCGGATCAACGAATACTTGAAATAGAAATCGAGCTTCAGTTGTGGATTTAGCAGTACATCCTGAAATGTCAGAAGATGTTCTCTTGATGAACAGGATTATATGGAAAACGGGCACTGAGATTTGAAAACAGAAAAGCCGTTTGCGAAATCATCGCTGACTGATTACGATCGCTGACCTGTAGGCTGCCTTTGCTTGCATATCGCCACACAGACACTGGTGAGTGACTGTCAAGACAGAGACCAACAAACATGTTTAGATTATCGTGCACAATGTCTCGTAACTGAAAGCAATACGGTCACCGTTGAATGACTATAAGATTTTAACAAAGTGACCGGAGCAACCTACCAGTTTGATTTGAAAATGATCTTTCTTTCCCGACAAGATCATGCTGCCTGAATGTGCTTTCAACCACACCAAGGCGTTCCTATAGTACGCGACGCGTTCGTCTCCCTTCAGGACGATTTCAGCTACATCGTCGGACACATCTGTTGATACGGTAGCCAGCGACCCAGAATTTTGCTAAAATAGGCAGCTACTGACAGATTTAAGCAAGCAGTTCTTGTCGCAGAACATTCATGTGATGGACAAGATTTTCAAGACAAGATGGACAAGATGTATGAAGAACATTAAATTCATTTAGCCAACCATCTCCACCAGCTTCATGAGCTGTCTAGCATCTATCTTCCACAACAGTGAAGCCATTTCCTCGTTCAAAACTTTGTTCCTGAATTAATAGAAGGCAATGCTTTTAATGCTACGTGCAACTGAGAGCTAATACCTTTCAAAAAATTCGAGTCAACAGCAACAAACCTGTAGTAGTAGACGAACGATGTTATGCCGATTATGATCACTGCTACGATGCTAACGGTTACAGCCGCAATCATGATCAGCGCTAAAACGATTTTATAAAACGCTAAGAGTGACGTCGTTAGGATATCAAACAAATCAGGGTAGTATACATTAGATACAAAAAATAACGCCCATGGATGGTGGTTCCGTGAAGAAAAAATATTTCGACATACGAGAAAAATAACAATTAACACACAAAAGTGCCATTTCAAAATGTTTAAACCTGGCCCGCCACTATTGATATTTGGAAATTTTTAGTTTGTTTTTTTTGCTCTAATTTAGTTGCCGACATCGAGACGAATAAGGTTTACATTCATGACTTTTTGATTTAGTACAGATTTTATATCGAAATCAATCGATAAACACCGGTTCTCGGGAACAAAATTAAAAAAAAATAGATAGACCCCACTTCTTGACAGTCACGTTAGCCAGTAACAAAATTTTGAATTGCCGCGATTTGTCATAGGCTTACAGTGTACTACTAGGGACTTTACGGTCCCGACTCTACGCTCCCAGAACACAGTGCTGCCAGTGCGCGCGCTTGCAATACGTGTGTTACGCACTAACAAACAGAGCGGCACTGCATTAATACAAAACGCATACGCAAGATCACGTGACTACCGTATACTTGTGATAAGAAACAGTCTGCCATCTTGAATATTTGTTCGTGTGTTCCTGAAATGCAATAGGTGGGGTCTATCTATATTTTGGAATTTTGTTCCCGAGAACCGAGGTTTATGGATTAATTTCGGTATTAAATCGGCACTTAATGGAAAAGTCACGAATGTAAACCTTGTTCGTCTCGATGTCGGCACCAGCAATAAATCACAAAAACAAACCAAAATTTTCAAATATCAATAGTGGCGGGCCAGGTTTAAGAATACTTTTGTTCCCAACAGCAATTCTTTTTGCCCCAAAACTGCCAGGCGGTATCTTACCCAAGGACACCACCAGACACAACTGCAACAACAAGACAAGTTTGAATTTACATGTTTCGGATTCGTCAGCACACAGTTCGCCAAGCCATCCACAACGAGGATGTGGCTTGGGGATATACCCACCGCGGGTTTCCCACATAACGTATGCTGGCACCAGTTGTTGAATCTGTTAATGGTTTCATAAGTGGATGTGTCTAACAAGTAACATCTTATTGATTAATGCTTACAAACCCTGCCGGTTTTCTTGTACATTTCAGCCGTCATCATCTCAGTTAGGTTTCCATCTTTCGTAAATCCTTTCAGGACAAACGTAGGCTCTCTGCCAGCAACGTCGTCGATAATCACATGTCCACTGGCACCTGTTCATAAACGACCATAGTTACATCTTATTCATTCCTGCCTCATCTAAAATTACCGTTTACCGTAAAAATGTACGTTTTTCGAATTTTCCATTATTGTGCGACCATCACGAAGTCGTCCGTCTTCTGCTAGCGTTTTGTTCAACGCAACTCCATACAAATACACGGCGTCGTGAAGAAATGGAGAGTAGAGTGAACCCTGGCATGAAAACCTCCATCAAGATGACAGCCAGACTAAATGCAAATCAAAGCATTTGTTACATATTGCTGGTCGATATCCGCGCCGTCATAGAAGAACGGCCACTTTTTGATGCGCTGGATAACATCTTTCTTGAACGCGAACAGGTTTTCATTGTCAGTCAGCAACATTTCCAACTAAAACAACAAATACAAGTGTACAAAATATTGATCATCACAACAGCATTGAGTGTCTAAACTCAATATACTCACGAAAAGGACATTCTGCATACTTGACCGCGACTCAACGTTCCTGTTAGTTTTTGATCCGGCTAACCCTTCGGTACCAGTGCGATCGGTCCAAACATCAGTTTTGTTTTCAAATCGGACGTAGTCAGGAACCAAGTAGACAAACTCAATACCAGATGCACCTGCAACGTACATAGTTGATAATGTGTATAAAATTTCAGGCTTACAATTTTGGAAGCTTGCTTACCCTTTTCTTGCGTGCGCAACATGAAACGTCTCAGATCGGCATCCACATCCATACAAAGAATCGCAACTAAATTTAAGTTAGGTAGATGTTTTGTATTGTCTGCATTGCATGCTGTCAAAACGAACTTCTGGTCAACAGTGGAAAGTGGTTCAAAAATTTCTCCATTTCGGCGTCTGTTGGACTTTCTCGATCGATTTCTTGGTACATCACAATGTGAATTCCATTCATTGGAAAGAACTTGAACGCTCCTTGGGCCACGGATAAGCATTTTTGAGTTCCCTGCAATTTTCAGTTTGTTAATTTCACAGTTCGAGTTCTGAGCAAACATACTCTGGTGGTCACCACTCGGCTTTAACCTGGTTCTTACAGTTTGTTAGTCCTTTTCCGTTTCTGATTTAGACCAACAAAAGAATTGTTCCCAATCAGTTCGTATGTGACTTTTGTGACGGATGGACTGAGTGGCGGTTACGAAAAATTTCAAAGAACAGCGCATGTTAGCTAAATCGATTACAAAAACTGTGAAATGACTACATCTTCAGAACAAAAACGTGAGAAATGCCAGAAATCCCAGTTTAACTGATTTTGCTACCTTGTCGTCAGTATAAAATAATGCCACGCGATTCCACTTGAAATGCTGTAGAATTTCAAGCATGGCTCGGCCAATCCTGCAAATGTGTTGCTCCATTAAAAAACGAGGCATATAGTAGCAAAACAAGCCTGCACCTACCTGTACGCAGAACCAATAACCCGCACCATAGTAGGGTACCGCACAGTATCGGCCAACTCAATACTGGTGGCTGCCCAACTGAACATCGGAATATTGTAGTAATTCGCCAAGACGCCAACCACTGTTGCAGCTAGAAAATTAGTCAGAAAGTTAGGGACCGCTCTGACAGTTATTAGGTGCCGATTCAACGTTGAAGGAATGCAGTACAGCGGCTGAGCAACAAGCCAGAGACGACGGTTGGACTGTGCATAGCAAAGCAATGGTAAGGCATTTCAGCTGTCGCCAGCTTTAGTGCCGGGACGTTGCCTAAGGCAGTCACGTCGTCGTCAGCCTTGAATTTTGTCTTGCCGTGATGTTGTCGTCGTTGCCCTCTTAGCTAATACAGTCTTAGATGATTTTGGGAGTCATTTTTATGGCAAACATAACAACTTTGCACTGACGTAGTGAACATGGTGGTCCGAACACGACATCACATTGATCACGAAACATTTCTATGGCCAGACCAGCGGCAATGCTTTCATCACACTGATCGTAGCGCCAATCGGCTCTGAAATTACCAACCACAGTATTGCTATTCAAAGAATGCAGCTACATATACTGTACAGTAGTGTCAAGTGCGCACTGACTCCAAAATGACGCCAGGCAAGATGCCTTCCTTCTCAATTCGCTCAATCGCTATTGCCAGTGCACCAGCGGTTGTCGAATACTCCATTCGGGGTCCAAGTAGGTGTTTCAAATGGCTGTTGTGAGGGAACATGAACGATAACCGCACAACACGGCCGTCGACAACGCCTCTCTCACCCGGACGCTCGGTGACATTTGATTCGATAATAGAGTAATTGGTTCCGAATTGAGCCCCAACCAGATTCAGCGCACCAAAAACTATTGCGAATAATTTTGCTAACATTTTCGTTACTCCACTTTGACGTACTAACATTAGAACACTGCCGAGAAGCTAAGAAATGTTGCGCTTGGGCTTCAGTTTTTAATTATGCTTCAACATGTGATGAGGAGCAATATTCTTTTGTCCAAAATAGCACGTGTGGGTGGATACATCACTGCTCATTAGAAAGTTCAGCTTCAATGGCTCCAATGTACGTACCATGTCAATGACGATAGAAGTTACAACATATCGCTGTACCAACGACAACAACATTCACCATGTGAGCCACGCGGGATGGCATGAGTCATAATAACCTCATTGGGGTATTTAAAATTTATTTTCGCCAAATCCGTGCTTTGTGAGATGACCCGACATAACATCTATCACAAACGATCACACGACAACTGATCTCAACAGTGTGCGACATTCCACTAGGACAAAGACAACAAAAATTAACATTTCTTGGAGACACATCACTTATAAAACAATAAAAAAATTAAACACTTGGTGCAGCAAACGGTTTGTTGGGGACCCGGGGTGGGGATTTTCCACAGGCCCCTCCCCGGTGGGGGTGGCCTGGGGGACCGTGTGCGGCCTGTTCCGAAACACGTAATTCACTTGTCTTGTTGTTGCGTTGTGTCTCGTGGTGTCCTTGGGTAAGATACAGCAGCTGGCAGTTTCGGGGCAAAAAGAATTGCTGTTGGGAACAAAAGTATTCTTAAACCTGGCCCGCCACTATTGATACTTTGAAAATTTTGGTTTGTTTTTGTGATTTATTGCTGGTGCGACACATTGAGACGTAACAAGGTTTACATTTGTGACTTTTCCAATTAAGTGCCGATTTAATACCGAAATTAATCCATAAACCTCGGTTCTCGGGAACAAAATTCCAAAATATAGATAGACCACACCGATTGCATTTCAAGGAACAACACGAACAAAATATTCAAGATGGCAGACTGTCTTCTTATCACAAGTATACGGTAGTTATGTGATCTTGCGTATGCGTTTTGTATTAATGCAGTGCCGCTCTGTTTGTTAGTGCGTAACATACGTATTGCAAGCGCGCGCACTGGCAGCACTGTGTTCTGGGAGCGTAGAGTCGGGACCGTAAAGTCCCTAGTAGTACACTGTAAGCCTATGACAAATCGCGGCAATTCAAAATTTTGTACCGGTAACGTGACTGTCAAGAAGTGGGGTATATTTTTTTTTAATTTTGTTCTAGAACGGTGTTATCATTGATTTCGATATAAATCTGACTAAATAAAAAGTCATGAATGTAAACCTATTCGTCTCGATGTGGAACTAAATTAGAGCAAAAAAACAAACTAAAAATTTCCAAATATCAATAGTGGGGGAGGTTAAACATTTTGAAATGGCACTTTTGTGTTTAATTTTATTTTTCTCGTATGTCAAATATTTTTTCTTCACGGAACCACGATCATGGGGTATTTTTTGATCTAATGTATACTACCCTATTTGTATATCCTAACGACGCACTCTTAGGTTTATAAAATCGTTTAGCGCTGACATGATTGCGGCTGAACCGTAGCACGAGAGTACATAATCGGCATAACATCGTTCGTACTACTACAGGTTTGTTGCTGTTACTGAATTTTTTGAAAAGGATTAGCTCTCAGTGCACGTAGCATTAAAAGCATTGCCTTTATTAATTTAAAAAAGTTTTGAAGAGGAAATGGCTTCACTGTTGTGGAAGATAATGCTAGACAGCTCATGAAGCTGGTGGAGATGGTTGGCTAAAATTTAATGTCTTCATACATCTTGTCCACTTGCTTAAAATCTTGTCCATCACATGAATGTTCTGCGAAAGAACTGCTTGCTTAAATCTGTCAGTAGCTGCCTATTTTAGCAAAATTCTGGTCGCTGGCTACCGTATCAACAGATGTGTCCGACGATGTAGCTGAAACGTCCTAAGGGAGACGAACGCGTCGCGTACATAGGAACGCCTTGGTGTGGTTGAAAGACATTCAGGCAGCATGATCTTGTCGGGAAAGAAAGATCATTTTCAAATCAAACTGGAGGTGCCCGCACTGTAAAATTATAGTCATTCAACGGTGACGTATTGCTTTCAGTTACAGACATTGTGCACGATAATCTAAACATGTTTGTTGCTCTCTTGACAGTCACTCACCAGCGTCTGTGTGGCGATATGCAAGCAAAGGCAGCCTACAGGTCAGCGATCGTAATCAGTCAGCGATGATTTCGCAAACGGCTTTTCTGTTTTCAAATCTCAGTGCCCGTTTTCCATATAATCCTGTTCATCAAGAGAACATCTTCTGACATTTCAGGATGTACTGCTAAATCCAAACTGAAGCTCATTTCTATTTCAAGTATTCGTTATCCGAGACTTGGCTTGTGTTAGTCTCTAATAAATGATGCACATTAGAATTTTTGTTTGCCATATTTCCCGTTTCAGGGCCTGGAGTTCCTGCACAAGTCTGACATCGGAGCGCACGGACATCTGACTCAAGCAACTGTTTAGTAACCAACCGTTGGGTGCTAATGATCACAGATTTTGGGTACTCGTTGTTGCGAAACAAGCATATGAAGACAAACGTAATTTTCACCAATTGTGTGTATATGTAGATTCGTACATAAATAAGGTGCTGCATTTTCAGAACTTCTCTGGACCGGGCCTGAGTTTTGAGAATGGATTCCGTTTCAATGGTGGGCAGCAAATCAGGAGATGTTTACAGTTTTGCAATTATCTTACAGATATTTCCGAGATATGCGTCGGTCAACAACAAATTACCCACAGGTTATTGTAATTTTTGGTTCAATAGATACTTTCCTAGCATGAACATCGTATTTTTGCAGACATCGTCACTTGGTTCGCGCCGGACTTGATCCAGGGTCCCGTCCTGACTTAAGCGTGATGAAAAAAGATGCTGATCTGGATCCGAGCATGATTACACTAATGCGAGATTGCTGGATTGAAGATCCTAATCTGCGACCTGATTGTAAACATATCCGTGCCGCTATCAAAGCAATGAGCAAAGGACGGTAGGCTTGTGCGGAGTCTTCCTATTGAACTGGTTCCTCTGTTTTATTGAGCCCTCTTTTCCAGAGAAGGCACTCTGCTAGATCACGTGATGAAAATGATGGAACGTTACGCCGCGAACATGGAGAACACGATCGCTGACCGCACTCGCGAGCTAAATGATGAGACCAAGAAGGCTGATGTTCTGCTCTACAAGTTCCTTCCAAGGTCGGCACTCTTTTGTGCACGTGATCTAATCCAACGTGAATTATGCATTTCTATTTTTTAGGAAAATTGCTGATCGTCTAAAATCTGGGCAATCTGTCGAACCGGAATTGATTGATTTCTGCAGCATTGTATTCAGCAATATTGCTCAATTCGATGCTATTATTGAGAAAAGCACACCGTTGCAAGTGGTGTTGATGCTGAATGATATCTATTATCAGCTTGATGAGATCTAGATGATTATGAATGCTTCAAGGTGAAAGCTTACCATCGTTCTTTGTTATTTTATTAGTTCAATGCCATGTTTGTAATTTCAGGTGCAATCGGTCAATGACACGTACATGCTGGCAACTGGCCTCGATGTGCTTGCCAGCAGACAGAACCCAGGCCAAAAGACCGTTTCCCTAACGCAAACAGCAGGTTTCTGTTGCTGTCTCTGCGTGTGAACAAATGAAATGTGATTAGAGCTCTTATAAAGCCTTCTGTTTTTTTGCAGATAACCAGGGTGGTGCAACACAAAACACGGAAGGACGTCATCACGTTTGCGTTGCTGCTGACATGGCTTTGCATTTCCAACTGCGCATGGCAACCTACTTTTTGTCACATTTGCCCAATGAAAAATGCCAGCTGCGTATCGGCATTCACAGCGGTCTGTTCTGAAATGTCTCATGTGGAAATTTAGAATCAGTTTTTCGTGTTAGGCCTCCGTGGCAGGGGTGATCGGGCAGCAAACACCTCGTTATCTCTTTGTCGGAGAGTCCGTTGAAGCGTCACGTGTGCTGATGGAAAATGCAAAACGTATGATCTGGTAACTGTCATGAACGATTCTGAATCAAAGGCACTATTTGTGACTTTCAGCAGCAACAATTCACGTATCTGACACACAAATGGATTCTGACCGAAACGATTGGTGATATATCACGAACCCCAAGGAGAACTGAACACTAAGTTGCGTTCCCTAGTGGATTGTTTCGATTTCGGATGGCTAGTTATAGCAATATTTAAGACCGAACAACTCTTACGTACTGGCTGCTTGGTAAAAAAGTGAAAGGCATTGAAGACAATACGTCGACTCAAAGCGGATCAGTGGTACCGAGGAGGATAAGCAAAAGAAAAAGAAGGGAAAGTAGAAACACATAAAGTCGAGAATAATATTTATCATATTTTTTGCACCCGTTCTGTGTTTTGCTGATCTTGCCCACAATCATATACATCTATTTTTATACGTGATAGCCGTACGAGAACTTAATTGCGGTAATCGGTGACAGTCTTGGTCAACTTGGTCGCGTGATTTTCTGCATGAATGAATGAAACAGTAAGTCTGTTGGGCAGTTATTAAGCACCATTTACGCTGGTCAAACTACGGCTGTGACTGAATTTTTAACAACCACATTTGATTAAAAAATAGCGTGATCAAAGCGGATGGATCAATTGCAATGTTTCATTAGCTGAAAGGCCTCAAAATATGACTATGAATATTATAGCTCTATGTTTGGAGGGACCAGTGTATTTTGCTACCTAAACACTTGTAATTTTTTGGTTGTGTTTTTGTATTCAGGTAATTGTGGATGTGGTTATTGTGGAAAGAGCGACAAAAGCAATGTATTATGTTGTCTGTACTGTTATTTTACAATGGTTATCCTTATTAATGTGTTACAATAAATATTCAGCACCACTGAAACTCACTCAAATGAGAATATATAAATATGGTGCCGATTTTTTGAAGAT
This sequence comes from Rhynchonema sp. JSB1_4, assembly GCA_030248065.1. Lineage (NCBI taxonomy): Eukaryota > Metazoa > Nematoda > Chromadorea > Monhysterida > Xyalidae > Rhynchonema > Rhynchonema sp. JSB1_4. Next base: position 10,582 of record JASAMV010008051.1, on the reverse strand, counting down.
GTACTGCAGGGTTGGGCAAAAAAAACGACGGCGTTTTTTTTAAAAAAAACGACATTTTTAAAAAAACGCCTGGGTCGTTTTTTTTTTTTTAAAATCCTAATTTCCTTGATTTTTCCTGATTTTTCAGGGAAAGTACCCCTGATTATCAAGGAAAATCAATTTTTTGTCCATTTTTTTCAAAAAATTTTCGACCAATTTTACTTTGTAGAAATACGTCGATATACTGTACGCAGTTTGACTTTCAGTGATGACCCCGGCCAAAGTTGGTCCCACGATGCGGGTCTGATATGGATCTTAGCAATTTTGGCATAAAAGGGTTGAAACCTGTTTATTTTGCCTCAGGTAACACATAGAATGACTTCATTTAACGCATGTTTTCTTCCCAACATGAGCGCTTTCCAATTTTTTTGGGCATATTTTGGTCATATGGGGTTTAAAAAGTTTTTTTTAAAAAAAACGTTTAAAAAAACAATTTTTTAAAAAAAAACGTTTTTTGCCCAACCCTGGTAACTGCTGGATTCTGCACTGGCTTTATGCTCACCACGTAGAAATGTATTGCTGTATCACCAACCAGACAAATTTGTTTTTAGTGGTTGTGAACCACTACCCAATCCAAAGGGTCACCTGGCCCCTGCCCCCTTTGGTGAAAGGAGCCCCTGAAGTTGGCCACAGTTCAGAGAGAAGAAATGAAAAAGTCTCCCTTTTTACTACAATACGCTTCATAGGTAAGAAAATCACGTGCATCACGCGTTTACAGTCTCATTTTCATGAGGTTTTGGTACCGCGAGTGCAAAAAAAACGAAAAATTTTGGTCGGCAGCCGCAATTTGCAATTCTTTCGGTTTCAAAAACTGATTTTTAAACAAGTAGCGGTTAGACTTATTCTTGAAAACCCGAACAAACTCAAGATAAAAATGTCTTTTTGGGTTTAGCCCGCATGGGCCAGGAGCTGGATCAACCACTGCTGTGAACGTTGATGTACATGCGCCTGTAGCGATAACGCTTGTAGCGTGATTAGTGACGCCATGCACAGAGACCAAAATCAATGAAGCTGACTACTATAATGACTGGCGCAGTGTCCACGCAAATGAGACTCCACAAAAGATTACTGCTAATTGGATGTTGACGGATTGCGCAAAATTTCGTGCCCTAAAGCCTGTGAATTCGCAACATTTTGTCGTTTATCGACAGTATCGCGGCGGTCCTACAATAGGATTTGGTGCACAATGTACGTTAAAATGTTACCCCTTGTCTTGACTATATTGGGCCTGGTCAGAGCGCAACAAGGAATCAACGAATCCGTTACTGAATCGAATGGCGCTTTACCTGACAGCCGGCGCGGCGTCGTGGATGGCCGTGTGGTGCGGTTGTCATTTATGTTCCCCCACAACAGTCCCTTGAAACACTTGCTCGGTCCCCGAATGGAATATTCAACGTCTGCTGGTGCACTCGCAATTGCAATTGAGCGAATCCAGAAAGAGGGCATCTTGCCTGGCGTCATTTTAGAGTTAGTAGGAACTTGATCAAGCATTGTTGTAATTGTCATACTATTTAGCTCAAGTGAACGGTACGACTTCAGGGCCGATTGGCGCTATGATCAGTGTGATGAAAGCATTGCTGCTGGATTGGCCATTGAAATGTTTCGTGACCAATGTGACGTTGTGTTCGGACCTCGGTGTTCTCTGCGTGAGTGCAAAACTGCCTGTTTGGCCACAACCTAATAATGGCATCTTACTAAAGGCTGATGTGTGGATGGAAATTTTCAGCCGCAACAGTTGTTGGCGTTTTGGCAAACTACTACAACATTCCAATGTTTAGTTGGGCAGCCACTAGTATTGAGTTAGCCGACATTGTGCGCTACCCTACTATGGTTCGAGTCATTGGATCGGCTTACAGGTAGGTACAAACCTAAATCTTTTCTTTTATTTCATTTTTTCACTGTGTTTGATGAGAAGGGACTTGTGCAGGATTGGACGAGCCATGGTCGAAATTCTACATCATTTCAAATGGGATCGTGTGGCGTTGTTTTATACAGACGATAAGGTGCCTGACGGAACACGGATTGTTTCACCACCTCAGTTATAAGATCTAGTTATCAATAAAGATCTGAAAATTTAGGGGACTCAAAAATGCTTGTCTGTCGCTCAAGGCGCGTTCAAATTCTTTCCGCTGAATGGCATTCATATCGTGCTCTACCAAGAAATTGACCGAGAGACTCCGACAGACGCTGAAATGGAAAAATTTTTGAACCATTTCCCGCTTTTAACCAGAGGTTCGCCTTTCCCTACACGTGGGTGCCAATTTTTTGCACGTAATACTGACACTAACACTCAATACAAATTTTAGTGGCGATTCTGTGCATCGATGTCGATTCAGATTTGAGGCGATTTATGTTGCGGGCGCAAGAGAAGGGTAAGTAACTGCCATAGTTATGTGCTTTAGGAGAGCACAACCATTGCAATTGCAGGTGCATCCGGAGTTGAGTATGTCTACATGGTTCCTGACTACGTACGATTCGAGAATAAAACTGATGTTTGGACGGATCGTACAGGTACCGAAGGACTAGCTGGATCAAAGACGGACAGGAACTCTGAGTCGCGGACGAGCATGCAGAACGTCATCTTCGTAAGTTGCGTCTACCTGCTCACTCGTGTTTTCAAGTTCAATATTTCAACTTTCAACAATGCATTCGACATTTTCAATAGTCTCAGGGAACCAGGATTGAAGTTCGCAGTGTTGCATGTCGTGACAGTATTCATAATTTGTACCTTTCAGATGGAAATGTTATTGTCAGACAATGAAAAACTGTTCGCGTTCAAGAAAGATGTAATCCAGCGTATCAAAAAGTGGCCGTTCTTCTATGACGACGCTGATATTGAGCAACAATATGTAAGTGAATGCTCCAGTTTCTATTTTGTTCTGACTGTCAACTTTATGTCAGGGTTCCAGAGTTGTTTAAAGAAACAGTGGTTAATTTAAAAAAATTAAAAAAATTTTTTTTTGATGAGTCAGATGTTCTGTTTTTTTTTAAATTAAAAACACTAGTTTTTCGGAAAAATAAAATGGCCTAATTCTTCCAAAAATGGCCTATTTGAGGCATCGATTTTTGAAAATTTTTTCTGAGTTGGGTCAAATTTCCCAAAATCGCGCCTGCAGCGCTTAGTCTGATCGCCAAAATGATTCATAAAGAAGTTGATGGCCCGAAGTTTTTTAAATGATAAGTCAGTGCATACCTCTTCGGCACCATAGTTTTCTATATTGTAGCCCCACCAATCTGTGAAACGATTATAGAGAACGTATGGAACCTAATAGGCACCACGTGTACATACAAGCGTACGTAAGCTGGCGCAGGATCATGAACGGAAAAACTTTTTATTTCATTGAGTCTCTTGACAGTATCATTGAGAGGGGCTCTATTTGCAAAAATCAGGTACCGAACAACGCCAAATATGTTCCCTTTGGGATTTTTTTGGGATTCACTTCGAATTTGAGCTTAAAGTTAATTACCCAAATAAGCCCGCACTTTGCATAAGCATGTGACACATGAATGAGACTGCCTGCAGATGCGGCGCGCTTATTCGGAAAAACTTTCTAATTTGTTTCCAGTAGTGGCTTTTTGGAGGAGCATATTTGACATTCTCTGGTACATCACACTTTTGATTAGAACTTTAGCAGCTGCTGTACATAAACGGAAATCGTTTCCTATCGCCATTGAATCATCATCATCGATGTTTGCAACGCGAAATTTAGTATTCTGTGACTGTCTACTCAGTGTCGGCACCACGTCCGCGTGATATTTATACTATCGACAAACACTGATAAATAAAATAGTCGTGCCGAGTCCATGTTACGTTCAGATGCCGCTAGAGTAACCGAATCGCCTTCGTACATGCGTTGATGATCCCCATGCGAGGGGTCACGTGACGAAAAATTTTGAGTTTTCAAAAAATTTTGTGTAGCGCCTCCATTTCACCTGAAACGGCGTTTGCGCTACTTCTTCTAACTAAAAAATTTTTTAAAAAAAATTGTTTTTTTTGTGTTTTTTAAGCAATACTCTAATAAAAAATTTTTTTTCAACCCTGCAGGGTTCACTCTACTCTCCATTTCTTCACGACGCCGTGTATTTGTACGGGTTTGCGCTGAACAAAACCCTATCGGAGGACGGGGAACTCAGAGATGGTCGCAGAATTATGGAAAACTCAAAAAATGTTCACTTTTACGGTAAGAAGCCGTTTCATACATAGGTTTCTCAACCTTATCATGTGTGAGTGTGAGCAATGAGGAACAATCGTGATATTAGGTGTCAGTGGACATGTGATCATCGACGACATTGCTGGCAGAGAACCCACCTTTGTTCTGAAAGGATTTACAAAAGACGGCAACTTGACTGAAATGTTGAAAGCTGAGATGTACAAAGAGACTAACAGGGTTTGTGATTTCTCTTTCTTGAAACTCTCTTTTTTAAAACTGTTTACATTCACGGCTAATGTTAGATTCAACAACTGGTGCCATCCTACATCATGTGGGAAACACGTGACGGCTATATCCCTAAATCATATCCCCGATGTGGATGGCTTGGCGAGCTATGTGAAGAGGAAGGCGGTGCATGTGCGTTCGGTCGCGGAAGAATTTAAATATTCAATTTCATCATTGCCGTGTTTGCACTGCTTGCAGCACTAAAAAACGTACGATGCTTATTTGCGCTGTGTCTGCTATGGTCCTAGTAGTGGTAGGAATCGTGTTCTTCGTATTTTACTGACAGGTTCGTGGCGTTCAATTTGTTCAACCGTTCACTAAATTGAGTAATTTCAGGAACAAAGTACTTAATGAGGAGATGGCTTCGATGCTGTGGGAAATCGACCTAAGACAGCTGATGAAACTTGTGGAAATGGTTGCATTCTTTTTGAAAACATTCCTCGTTTAAGCTTTGGTTGTCACATGCTACATTCTTACAGCAAAATTCTGGGATCTCTGGCCACTGTGTCAACCGATGTGTCCGATGATGTGGCTGAAATCGTACTGAAAGGGGATGAGCGTGTAGCATATTATAGTCTGAACATGTTTGTTGGTCTTTGCTTGGACAGCCATTCACCGGTGTCTGTGTGGCGATATGCAAGCAAAGGCAGCCTTCAGGTGATTTTTTTCGCTACGGTCGAGTGAACAGCTTTATTTCAAATGAATTCAATAGTTTACAGGATGTCCTGCTAAACCCACAACTTAAGCTCGATTTCTACTTCAAATACTCATTGATTCGTGATCTGGCCGCTGTTAGTTAGAAATGTTTCCTCACATGAAGTGCGTTTTTCGATGGCGTGATAAAATTATATTGCACAGGGCATGGAATTTTTGCACAAGTCCGAAATTGGAACGCACGGCCATTTGACATCAAGCAATTGTTTAGTTACCAATCGTTGGGTGCTAATGATCACCGATTTTGGGCTACCATTGCTGCGCAACAAGCATATGGAGGATAAACGTATGTTTAGAAATTTAACACTGTTATTTGGTATTGCAGCGCAACAAGCGATACTGACCGTATGCTTCACCCTGGGTCCGCTGCCCACTCGTTTTTCGTACTGCACTTGTTTTAACAGCAATTCGGTGGTTTGATGACTGAAAGCGGGAGGAGCTAGGTGTTAATGAAGCATTCGACTTTGTGTTTTGGTGTAAAAATGCCCACTTGGATCACAATTTGTAGGTTGTGACGTGATCAAGTCAAAAATCAATGCCACACGTACAATGTGTTACACTTCAGAACTGCTGTGGACTGGTCCTGAATTCCTGCGGATGGAAAGTGTCCCTGTTGAGGGAAGCAAGTCCGGCGATGTCTACGCATTTGCCATCGTATTGAGCGAAATTCTGTCCCGTGATCTGGCATTTGGATCCCACAACAAACTGCCGGCCGGTTAGTCAGGTTTTCCACCGTATCATTTCCGCTTAAGTTTGACTAGAAAAAGCAGTGAATTTATGCAGATATCGTGAACTTGGTACGAGCTGGATTAGACCCCGGATTTCGTCCCGATCTCGCTGTGATGAAGAAAGACGCTGATCTTGACCCGAGCATGATTACGTTGATGCGTGATTGCTGGATTGAAGATCCGAACCTACGGCCTGATTTCAAACATATCCGAGCAGCGATTAAGGCAATGAGCAAAGGACGGTGTGTCCCACTTTGCTTTCCTGCACAAATTACGTTATCATCTATCATTACCCATATTTGTTTTAAGTGAGGGCACATTGCTCGATCACGTGATGAAAATGATGGAACGTTATGCTGCAAATATCGGGAACACGATTGCGGACCAGCCCTCGTGAACTGGCTGATGAGACGAAGAAGGCAGATGTTACTGTCTTTCAAATTTTTGCGACGAGTAAGGAATCTTCGTTGCATTCTAGCAAAATTATTTTGCGTTTCCGCGCGGAGTAAGGGGTATTCAGGAAAATTGCTGATCGACTAAAGTCTGGCCAGTCTGGGGAGCCAGAAGCAATAGATTTCTGCACCATCGTGTTCAGCAACATTGCACGGTTTGACACGATTATCAAAAAAAGCACCCCGCTGCAAGTGGTCCTAATGTTGAATGACATCTACTATCGGTCGACAGAATTTCTGATGGTACAAATGCTTAACTGGTTCCATGCTCTGCAAACACGATTGTACACTGTGTATTATTACCGATATCCGATCTAACAGTTCCAGCTCTCATTTGAAATATGCAACACTGCGCTTCTGAATGTCGTTTTCTTTTTAGGTTCAATCCGTAAATGATACATACATGCTGGCTAGCAACTGGCCTTGACGCGTGACGACTTCAGCAGTCCGCTGCGCAGGCTAAAAGTTTTACCGTTTCGCTAACGCAACAGCAGGTTTTTGTTGCTGTTTCATCGCGTTTTATAAAGACGCGCTAGTTTTAACGGTATAGAAATTCGTCAGCACATTTCAGCCGAGCAAGGTGGAAAACCTGCAGAATAGAAGGGCAGTCATATATGTGTGGCTGCGGATATGGCGCTGCATTTCCAATTGCGCATGGCATCCTACTCTTGTCACATACCAACGAAAAATGCCAGTTGCGCATTGGTGTTCACAGCGGTCAGTTGTCACGCAACAAGTTGTTTCTAGCTCATTTCCACATTACATGTTTTTCTTCAAAGGCCCTGCCGTGGGCAGGAGTAATTGGTCAAACAACACCTCGATACCTACTTTTTGGCTGAAACAGTCGAAGCCTCGCGTGTGAAAATGGAATAAGCGAAACGTATGATGATGACTTAAGTCAAGCGAGTGTTGCATTGCCAAAAAGGGACAACAAAACTTAAATATCTGGCAACAGTCAACTTTACTGGTCGTTATTTGGACCGGGTAGCTGTTTTCTTTGATAAGCTCAGCTGCTACAATCCACGTGTCCGACACCACAAAAAAGGTTCTTTGACCAGACAATTCGCCGGCTATCACCAAACCTAGTGGAGAAGTGTCATTCCAAGTTAAACTTTTCACAAGACGGCTCCATTTGTACGTTGTCCACTGTGGCAATCGACCACGCATCAGAGGCAGAATCGCTGTTCACGTACTGGCTCTCGGAAAGAAAGCGAAAGAAATCGAAGACAAAACTTCGTCCCAGATCGGATCAAGTGGCACTGAAGAAGAAAAAAAGGCGGAGAAGAAAAAGAACGGCAGAGATAAACGTTTGGCGTGTGAAAAAACTGTTGATATTAGCAGAAATCTTTTTCGACGTTTTTTCATACCCAAATATTTTTTGCACTCACCGCCAGGGTTGGATTAAAAATTTTATTATTGTGCTTTATTTTAGCTTTTTGGACTTTCAAGATTTTCTTAAGATTTAGTTTTTCTTCAGGACGATAAAAAGCCGGATGACATTGAAAAAAATTGTAGAAAATTGAAGTGATTAGCTAGGCGATTTATTGCGGCGAGCCCGATGACACGGCAGTTTGTGCATGGGGATGTTCTGTCACATGAAAACCACATGCAGTTGTAATTTGGAAAAGAAAGGCGTGTCATAGGATAGTCATATAGCGGGCCTTTAGCAAAGGGAGTCATTTAGCAAAATAACATGAAAGCGGGTGCGTAACACGCTGTTAGCAATGTTCGGTGTTTTGGCTTTATATCATTGTCAAACAAATTGTTATTTTGCTGGAATACCGAGCGCGCACATTATGACTGCTCTTGTGGTCGTTTAGTAAAGCGACAAACTGTCTAACCCAGTAATGACACTGTAACCAAACCGAAATATAAGCGCCGCATTTGATTTTTTGATAACACAATCATAAACACGCGAAAAAATGCCTTTTTGTCTAAAAATGCGTTTTTCCCATAAAAAGTGGTGTTTTGTAATTTTCAGAAACTGAAAATGTGACGAGCTTTTTTTGAAAAACATTTTTTAACGCTTTTTCTCAGCCCAACCCCGCGCACGTCGCTGTGTTGTATGTATATATTTCATATGTTTCATGCACAGCAAACATGTCGTAGAATGGCTAATAATCCATTATCGGAAAATTTCGGAATAATCCCCGGGTGGTTTATTTCGGATAAAAATTTTTTTGGACTTGTTGACCATTGAAAATTACTCACGCATTGTCTCAGCTATAGTCTCTACACACAACACGCGCCAACACCAAAAAGTCTACATATGTTTTCGTGCGGGGCGCCTATACGTCGCTGAGTGAAATCTGAAACATCGATCCTTGCAGGTTCCTTCTTTAACCACAGATTAATTCTGCGTCAGTGATGTGGAACAGTCCCCTTTGGGCGGTTTTCTTCGGAATCCTTCTGAATAATCCCACTGGAGGATTATTTGGGATAATTTTTTCAGTTTAAGAACTCTGAAAACTGACGCAAACCCCAAACGATGCCCGCGGCGAGTGGTGGACATTCTCCGGCAACACTTTTCTGAAAATCCATGTAGTTAGGGCCAAGGTTTGCAAAGGCACTGCGTCCATGACAGGGTTATCGAAAGAACTGTCTGTTTGTTGTGCGCTTTGATGGTCATCATGTTGTTACTTCGTAAAGTGTTATTTGTAATTTCCAATTGTTTGTGCGTGTAATGTTGTAGTAATGTGGTGATTGTTTGTTTCTTTGGATGAATGGGGTTTAGTTCGCTTATCACAATAAAGATTTTTTGCACCGAGTAAGCGTTTTTGGTTATTATTGACCCACGTACGGTAGCTCTGTTGTGTTACCGTATACTATAGTAAGCTTCTACATAACATAAGATATGCGCAACACATGTCACAAAATAACCGACCGATGAAAGTCACGACGTCAGCGCAGTTGTGACTATTTGGCAGGTCGATTAGCAGCAGCGGCAGTTTATTAGCGTGCATGGACGAACTCGGAGATAGCCCAATTGCCTAATTGGGCGCTTATCAACTTCAGAACAACATCATCGCCTGGTACAGTATACTATTATGAGCTGAAATCAACTGTCAGAGCTAAAAGTCACTGCATCAGGCACCTTTGAGGCAAGTCAAGAAGTGAAAATGTCTCAGATTTACTATTGTGGTCTTGGTTTTATCGATGGTTGTTCGTACTGTCTCTCCTCAAAATGTCGGCAATGAAACTGCTGGTACGACGGTGGATGATTCCAGACGAGGTGTGGTGGATGGCCGCGTTGTGCGATTGTCGTTCATGTTCCCCCACAACAGTCCGTTGAAACACTTGCTGGGCCCCAGAATGGAATATTCTACTTCTGCTGGTGCATTAGCGATTGCCATTGAACGAATAGAGAAGGAAGGCATCTTGCCCGGTGTTGTCCTGGAGTAAGTTGCCTTTAATTATTCGACAGCTGTCACATGCAATGCAATCAACTTGCCAAAATTGAAGAGCTGATTGGCGTTATGATCAATGCGACGAAAGTATTGCTGCTGGTTTGGCTATCGAACTGTTCCGTGATCAATGTGATGTCGTGTTTGGGCCCCCATGTTCCATCCGTTAGTTGCTGAAACCTTCTTAACAGTGTCGTCTTACTCTGATCTCAACTAGTTTCAGCTGCCACTATTGTTGGTGTACTTGCAAATTACTACAACATTCCGATGTTCAGCTGGGCTGCAACAAGCATAGAACTGGCTGACGCCGTGCGGTATCCGACCATGGTGCGTGTGATTGGATCGGCATATAGGTTAATTTCGCTATTCTTTTCACGCCGCCACAAATCCGCAATCCACAAATACGATACAATGTAATTTAGACTTGGCCGAGCCATGGTTGAGATTCTACATCATTTTGAATGGGACCGCGTTGCGTTGTTTTATACGGACGACAAGGTATATGTACTTCAACAGTTCAATTTACACTTATGCAATATAAACACTCAAATTGCACTTCAGGGATCACAAAAATGTTTATCCGTTGCCCAAGGCGCTTTCAAGTTCTTCCCGTTGAACGGAATTCACATCGTGTTGTACCAGGAAATCGACCGTGAAACTCCAACTGACCTGGAGATCGATAAATTCCTCAATCACTTCCCTTTGCTGACAAGGGGTTCGGTGTTGGTGGCCTGGAAAGCTCGAATTGCACAAAGTTTTTTAGCAGATGCTGCATTGCAGTTGCCATTCTTTGCATTGATTTGGATTCC
>JASAMV010008050.1:0-17028 GCA_030248065.1 Rhynchonema sp. JSB1_4 | reverse complement strand
CGGGTCGTCGGATCCATATCAACCATCACCTCTGAAAGTGCATGTTACCGTCATAGGTACGTGTTTTTCAGCTCGATATCGCTTTGCGTAACTTCGTGTTCCGGCATCTGCAAACGTTCGCCCGCGATCAAGCGGCCCGATTCCTACCTGATGTTGTGCAACCGGATGTGATTGTCAGGCTCGTTATTTATATTTTACAAAACACATCGCACGAAGGCAACAATCGCTTGAAGCTCATTTTTAAACCTGCATTCGTGTCTCAGGGATTGTGCGCGAGCATTCAACGGTGGCGGGACTTTCAACAGTGACAACTCACAAGCTGCTTACCATCAAGTTGTGACGACCCGCGACAAGTTGCGTCGACTCTGCGGGCTCGATCTGTTCAACCTCCCGACCAACTACCGTCGTTTGCGTGACGGGGTACAGGCGGAACTGACCACCCGCTATCCGGAAGGACAACGTGAAGACAACGAGCCCGAAGAAGACGATGAGACGGTGGCAACGTGCATGATGGGAAAACGGAAACACGACTTTGATGATCAACAAGAGCCACCACCCGGTTCGACTGGTGGCGCAGGAATTTCCACCAAAGTTCAAAGGCGCACCATCCTGAGATTATTCTGTGATCTATTCAGAATTTATTGTGATTTATTGTGAGGGTCTGTAATACTGATTTATATGGTTCCCGAATCTAATATTACAGGGCTACATATTCCGAACTGTGGCTTCATATTCAAACATAACAATAATAATATTGGATCCGGGAATCGTCTTAAATGAACCGAACCAAACATGACAGAAAAATTGTACACCTCACTATGACACGCATTGGTTTTGGAGATGCACATGAAAGTTGGGTTGAATAATTGCCAACCATGGGGGCTCGATCCTGGGTGTTATGTTGGCTTTGTGATTTTTGGATTTTTTGGACATTTGGACACTTGGAGTTCAAAACACGGTGATTAGCTTTGATGTAGTGTTCAATAAATAGTGTCACAAACCTCGTGAAACATCAGACTGACCGTCGTGATACATCAGGCTATCAAATTTGGCGCCATATCTATCGCCTTTCGATTCATTTTACACACACTCACACACATGTGTTCAATGTGTATCTAGTGAATACAAAATACGACTGAAGGGCCAGTTAAAGAATAACATGCAAAATATAATTCAAAATTCGAATTTTTAATTTGATAACACTGTGCTAAATTTCGATAATGTACATTACGTAATATGTAGGTATAATTCAACCAGAGGAAAACATTGTAGCTTCACAACATCGTAAGGATAATACGGCGCACATCGATTAAAAAGGAAGCTAAGATCACTCGGGTACGATTAATAAAACTATAATCAACACATTTTTCCACTTTTTAGCTTATTTCTTGGATGCATTCAAAAACTGAAGTTAACACAACTGACCTGAACGTCAAGCTTTGCTGAAACATCAGTCGGTTTTGCAATGGCGTGTACCCGACATACTGATGTTTGCGGTGTGTGCTTTGAAACAATGCTGCGACTTGGGTCTACCTTACCGGTCTGGCTAAAAATATATCGCGTCAGAACATTTTTTGAGCATTTAAGGACACTCTGATGAATGACCACTCGTGGCCCCATTACTGATGATGTCCTGATACACCAGACAAGATTCAATTTGTGTACACCGATTGCAGGCCCACGAATTCTGATGTGGATGACCAAACAAGGACCGGGCCGACATTTTCGCCAAAAATGTGTAATTATTTCTGTAAACAATAGCGAATCACAGGCCAATAATTGACAGGATTTGAAGTCCTGTCAATTATTGGTCTGTGCTACATCGAATGTAGTCCTGTGTGCGAAGGCACCGCAAACGGTAATCTTTGCAAACACATGCTACTTTTTAACGATACCTTGTGGGCACGCAGTGCGTTAGATCTGTGGAAGCAGTTTCGGCCCATAATGCCAGACTGAAATGGCTGCTTGGGCCTTGTCAATGATGTCAATGTCAACGCAGTGCACTGTGCTAGTTTTTACTCTGATCAACGAGCAATCAAAATGTTCACGATGTGATGCTGAGTTCAAACAATCACGTGATCTAGTACGCCATTACAAAGCAGTTCATTCTGATGCCGAACCGCACGAATGCACTCTATGTGGATGTCGTTTTTCGACTGCTTCACTGATCATAATCATCAGAAACGAGATTCTCTTAGGGCGCGCCCATGTAGGCCAGGGCCAGGGCCGGGGCCATGAAAAATAATCTATGTCCGAGGCCCTGGCCCCGGCCCCGGCCCTGGCCTACATGGGCGCACCGACAGGGCCGGGGCCGGGGCCGGGGCCGGTGCGAAACATTTTTCTGGATAGGCGACGTTAGAACTACAGGGTTGTCAATAATCCAACATCGGTTTCGTATACATAATGCAGCTATGTGCGTGTGTGTTCGTGTTGGGTGTCCTGTTGCCTGATGTATCAAGGGCACGGTCATTTTGGGATTTTATTTAGGTTAGGCATATGTATTTGTTCAAGCAAATTAATATAAAGCGCTTTATTCTTAAAAATACTGGCTGATGAAAAGTCACCAGATGACATAAATTTTTTGAGCAACCACAGTAAACGACATGTCTGCGCGAAATTCGAGTAACCTATAACTCAACCAATCAGCGAAACGCGCACGTCGTGTATGTGCACGGTCAAAAGCAAACTGTATGTGTATAATTGCAGGTAGAAATTCAGTGTTTTGTCAACCATATTTCAAACTGCAGCCCGAATTTGCAAAAGAAAAAGCACAAGATAGCCATGCCCTTGATAAATCAGGCAGTAGCGCACCCAACGCGAACACACACGCACAGCTGCATATACGAAACCAATGTTGGATTATTGACAACCCTGCAGTTGAAACGTCGCCTATCCAGAAAAATGTTTCGCACCGGCCCCGGCCCTGGCCCCGGCCCCGGCCCCGGCCCTGTCGGTGCGCCCATGTAGGCCAGGGCGGGGGCCGGGGCCAGGGCCTCGGACATAGATTATTTTTCATGGCCCCGGCCCCGGCCCTGGCCCTGGCCTACATGGGCGCGCCCTAATGGTGCCCGATTCAAATGCGCTCAGCATTCAAAGCATCCGCATCGCTGCATCAGCACAAGGTGATTCACTCCGATCAGCGACAATTCAAATGCACACGGTATGGTGCACACATTCAAACAACCGGGAGGAGAGGTCAGTAATCGTCACAAGCAAGTTCACGCATATAAGCCGCACAAATATGTTCGAAGGCATTCGAATAGCGGACGCAACAACCATATGGACAGCTTAGTCAGGTGCCTATCCGAGTTTCCAATGGGTACACCAATTTGTGGTGCCCATGAAATGTTTAGGACATTGGCCCTTGAGTTGGCTTTTGGGGAACAAGGTGCACTTTTCGCCTGGGAGCAGAGAAAGGCCGTTTCCACAAGTAACAAAACAGCAGAAATCGAACAATTTTCGCGCTGCACGCTGCCCATTACGTCCCTTGTCAAACAAAAAGAACCAACGCTTCAGCGCAGTTTCGCGAGAAAAGTGGGTTTGAAAGTTCACGGCAGTATAAAATATTGGGGACTTCGGTTGGTAGAGCGATCTTTTGACATAAAATTACTAGGGACCAGTCCAACAAATTGCAACAGTAAACATATTCAAATGTGATTCCTTGTGAGTACGATTAAACATTCTGTGTTTTGATAAAGTAAAAAAAATTGCGTGTTGGTTCCTTTTTTCGCGTGACAAAAAAGCCCCATCGCATGGCAATCAACACACCCACACACAAACAAAGGAAAGACAACATAAACAAACCGAACCAGCCCTTTTCACACGTCGTAGCCAACACAGGCAGCCTGTTGTGCATGCACACCCACGCAGTATTGTGGCAGTAAAACATTATGTCACTGTGTTTGTGCGCTGAGGGTGTGGGTGTGTTGTTTGACAGTATGCTGGTTGCATGGCTTGACTATTGAACGTGTGCGCTTGCACAAAAGGCACGTGGGATGAAGCAATCTTGAGTTTTGTCGTCAGAGATCCAACGTGCCAACTTGTAAGGTGCAACTTACACGGAAGTGTAAAGAACTGCAGATAAAAGGAGAATATGACGACCAGCAAAAGTAGCAGTTTCGGAAACTTTGATATTGAGCTTTACTCCTGCACGCCGTACCAGTACTGGTTAATATCGCGACACGAAGCTAAAAAAATGCTAAAAGTGCTTCGGCAAGATGTTCTGGAACACTGGAAGAGCGCCAAAATCACTTGACTTTTTTGTGCGAAACGGTCCACAATGAAGTGATATACGATCTCAATATTCATTTCTGTTATACTCAGGATAAACAAAACTCGACATAACACAATCGGTGGAGAGAACGAACAGCTTGTTAAAGGGGGGCCTTTCGCATTTCAAACCGCCTTCAAACTTTGCACTCATTTGAATATTGTTCAGGGCGTTATTAAACTCTCACGCACCAAGAACCCAATGTGCAGCATGCGTCCAGGAGATGCACTTCAAGAGGAACATCCGGGAACAAAGTGCGCCGCGGACCAGCCCAATTTATACCTGCGCATTCAGGCAAACTGCTTGATCAAAAAGCTGCCAAGGAGAATGAATGTTTCGCATGAAACGTGCAACACCACTAACTATGGAAGTTCGCTTTTCTTTATATTTCGAATTTCAACGAATTGTTCCAGCGCGACAAGCAGCCCTTGAAACATTTAGCTGCCACGCATGAACAATTCGTTGCAATTCGAAATAAAAAGAAAAGCGAAATTCTATAGTGAGGCAGGGGCAAATATCGTGCGAAACATTCTGCGCCTTGACCGCCCTTGTCATCAGGCGAGTTGCCTGAATGCGCAGGTAGAAATTGGGCTGGTCCACATTTGATTTTGTTCGCGGATGTTCCTCTTGAAGGGCATCTCCTGGCCGCATGCTGAACGTTAGACCTCCGGTGTGTTTGACTTTTATGACGCATTGACCGCTGTCTAAACACATGCGAAGTTTGAAGGGTGTTTGAAATGCGAAAGGCCCCCTTTAAGCTTTCTCTTGCATTCACTTTCCCCAACCGCTTGCTTGGGGCTTACTTCACGTCCGCCAAAAAGGAACCAACGAGTTGGGTCTTTTTTTCAAAAACGCGATAAAACTTTTAATAAGCCGAGTATCGGGGTGCAGTATTTTTTATTATATGTCTGTTCGTCTCCGCCGTAAATGTACAATCTTAACTGTGTTGGGTCTTTGTGGTGCGTTGGGTCTTTTTGTTTGACAAGGGACGATACTGGTTTTATTGTTGCTGTACAGGGCACCAACCAATACGGAAAGAATCAGGAAAAAAGCAGAACACCGCCTAAAACTGCAAAATTTTCAGTCTAATGAGTTCAAAACCCAAAAATCCGGCGTGCTTCGCGCGTGTCGCGTCATTCCCAATCGAATGCGTGGGCACATTACAACATACATAGCCTCGTTTATTTTTAACTTTACGACAACGAACCAACATTATATGTACGTTCTTGAAAGAATCGATTCACCAAGCAGGGAGGAAACTATACGCCGGTCAAAAGTGAATTCAGAATGAATTCAAATCGACAATTAATTCAGCCAATGGACAGTAGTTCTGACCTACTTGTTCTGTGTCGATATTTGCAGTTTTGCTCGGTTTCTTCTTGATTGTATTGCTGCACTCGGAAAACAGCTGGTTTGTCGGCTTATGTCGGGATTGGTTTTGTGGTGGAAATTATGCTCCGCTGTGTTTTGCCAGCCGTATGCAATTCACTGGAGCCATTCAGGGTAAAAAGAACAAACCGTGTTCAAAATATTTTTTCGCTTATCGGTGCGGGGTTTTTTTCAGGTAAACGGCTTAAAGGCTCGGCAGAATATATTAGCAGATGCTATAACTGACTTGGTGCATTTTGCCTCTTTGAAATCCAGTTAGACAAAAATCTAAGCTGTATAGCAAAAGCCTTTTATTTGGAAAAAAATTCCCGAAAGGTTGGTGTTGAATACGTCAGCAGCTAATGCTTTTTAGAGAGCATGCATTCTTAAAAAACACAGTACAGTTGAACGGATCCTTTTTCATTCGCGAGCAGTATTATATACAGTACAACATTTGAGCTGTCTATTTGTCAAGTATGCGTGTTCTGCTACTGTGTCTTGTCGTTCTGACGGTGGCCACGGTCAGCGTATTCTCGAGCGGACGAAAGTTGAACAGGATCGAATGCTGGATCGAGTTAGCTCATCTTTTCTTTTCTTGGTTCTGGTTTGGTCACAAAATACGTACTATACATACATTGCAAAATACATGCATGTGCTCTGCAATACCATGGTCAAGCATTAGATTTATGCACCCATTGCCAAATCTTTTTAAAAAAAATTTTTTTGAACTCAGATTTTCTTTTTTAAGACAAAAAAAGTTGCCGAAAAGTACAAAAATTTTACATGGGGATCTATTCGGGATTTTTTGGTTCTGGTACCCATTTTGTAATCTAAATTTACCGATAAAAAAGGAGCCAAACGAGCTATTTGCATGATATTTCCTGCTCTTTAGTCATAATCTATGGCACAGCATTACCAGATGTCACCACACAAGTTCAGTCTCAGGCGAAAATTTTACAAATTTTTGAAAAATATGTTGTATCGATTTCATTTATCCTGAAACGTCATTTGCAACACGTTTTTCAATAAAAAACTTTTTCGCCAAAAGACAATTTTTTTAAACCCTGGTTGAAAGAAATTATACATTGTAGATGCAAAGGGTCGACAGCTCTTATCTAAAGCCTCTATACGTCGACAACATCAAAATAAACCTCAAACATACATAACACAGGGTGAATAAGAGATGCTCAGGAAAAGAGTGCGAAGATGAATGCAAATGCCGCTCGACATCACCAGAAGGGTGCAACTTGAAAACCAACTCAAGTATGGTCCAACAAAGAGGTAATGTTTCAGAAATAGAAATATGTTATTGACAAACAGTTTTCAATTTTGTCCATCTTCTAAATTTTACAGAACGCATGTGCATACAACACTGCAAGGAGTGTAAGTGACGATTTTTACAAAATATGTCTGATTAACCGACGTTTTGTCGGCTGAGTGCTGAGCGCACAATTACTGTGGCAAAATCTATTCTCGGGCACAATCTATCGACCCGGTCGGCGAAATGCGATGACGCGGCTGACAAGGCGTGCGGCCATCTGATGGAGGGTCGCGATAAATGCACGGCCAGATGTGAATGCATTATGGAACAGGCAGCTTGCAAATACAAGATGAGCGATTACAGTAAGCGGACGTATATTTTGATGCAACTTGTTTTTGCTTTAATAATCAATATATCGACAATATTTTGATCGCACGGTGTAACCGTGCCCTTTTGCAGAAACGGTGGAAGCCCGTTGCAAAAGGCCGTGCGATCGCGAGTACTGCGTCACAAATTGCTT
This sequence comes from Rhynchonema sp. JSB1_4, assembly GCA_030248065.1. Taxonomy (NCBI): domain Eukaryota; kingdom Metazoa; phylum Nematoda; class Chromadorea; order Monhysterida; family Xyalidae; genus Rhynchonema; species Rhynchonema sp. JSB1_4. Next base: position 9,609 of record JASAMV010008050.1, on the reverse strand, counting down.
CTGAGGCACATTTTTCATTACCGTGAGAGAAACCGCATGCAACTAGAAAACCATTCGGTTCCAATTTCTCCAGAATGCAGTTCTAAATGTTGCGACATTGCGCTTTTATCCGTGGCAAACTTCGGTCTTTTCTGATACTATTTGATATCACCCACACGTCTTGATTGATGCGCATTGACACATTTCCGAACTTTGGGAAACATAGGTGTGTCAGCTATATTGCATATTACTGTAGCTGTTGCTGTGCATGAAAGAATTTTGATGCGCAAAAACTATTCACATCTGCACTGGTTTCTGACATACTGTATGCTGCCGACGATCAACAACGGAACCTCCAAAATACCGTTTTTTACTTTTCCTGCTAAAATCGTAAAAGCCTTTTTCTGGATACGGTTACAGACGCTGCACAGAATGCCGAAGTATTTAATGTGGCGTTATATTTTGCTTTTTAGAGATCCACTTGGACAAAAACTAAGCTGACACCTTGGACAACATTAACAAAAGCAGGTAATAAAACATGAGTGACATTTGTGTGCTACAAAAACAGTGTTAGGAATACATTAACAAAGCATTAAGGTTAGGCAGGTAATCAAAAAAAATTCCGTTTCTTTGTTCAGTCAGAGCTGCAATTTAGTCATGCTCAAATTTGTAGAATGTTCTAAAAAGGTTTGCTATCAAACCGATTGATCGCCGAATCGTTGTCAATACAGACAGATCCTATTTCGAATATTACTGATTATTGGTACTGGACATAAGTATCCCAAGCCCAAAAAAACCCTCGATGCTTCGTCACAGTATCTGATACACCAAATTATCAGAGATAGATAAGCCATTGAAAAGTATGCGAAGCATAACTCACTCTGGTTTGCAAAGTTGTAACCGAGTCTAGGAAAGAAAACTAGTGGTGGTACGGAGCATGAAGCAGTTGTCCGGATAAAGATCTGCTTACAAAATACAGTTGCTTCTGCATAGCTGGCACGCGTTTTGATAACATACAAAAACCAATTCTTGCGCATCAGAATGCGTCAAAAAACCAAATAATACAAGAGTAAAAAATTGGTGATCTGACGTTTTCATCGCAGAACGGCGGCACCTTGTGCGAATAGAAATCATACTAGAAGCAACGAATCGCCATTGCCTATCTAACTTCCATGTGTACTGATTCTCGGCTCATTGGGCCCCATTGAAGTTCAAGTCCTTCCCTGGCCGAGAACGTAATTTCGGGCCTAGATGTCGACTTTCCTAAGAAAGTTGGGCGGGCAGGAACATTGTGGGCGATTGGTCGTCGCTTATGACAAACCAGGTAAACTTTTTTTCGATTTCACATTATTATTTTCCCCTCATTTCAGCTCCTCATTTCTAGATCATGCTGTCTCACATTTTTGTCGATCTTTGGAACTTTGCATAAAAACTGCAACGACACTTTCAGGTTTTTTCGATCACAATTGCGACCAATCGTGGTTCTATCCCTTATGCGAAACGGTTGACAATGACCTATTGTGGTGACAAGAATGGCATGAAAATGCATCAAGTATTATAGTACGCTAAAAACGTAAAAAATCTGTGTGCGTTGCTGAATGTAATCATAATATTACAATGTCACAATCCCCAATGTGTTGAATAATGTTGAGAAATATTGCTGATCCGATCATCCGAGTGATAAACACTGTACTCAACAAGGCTCAAAACGCTAAACTCACAACGTGGTATACCGAAGATTTTTCACCAGTAAACTCACAACGTGGTATACCGGAGTTTTTTCACCAGGCGAAGGGCTGTTATCGGGGGACGTCTTTTGCTGTCTCTAATGTTGGTGGAAATTTGTGACATCAATCAAATTCGAAATAACCTTAATAAATAATGTCACGTGACGAACATCGAAACGTATGGTAAGTGATTCGCGGTTTGTAAAGCTGAGGCATACTTACATAGGCGTTACCTACCATCGTGTAACGCCCCGTTTTATTGGATGGAACTGAAAGACAGCATTCAGTTTGCATTTGCATGCAAAAAACCGCGTTTTCTAAATCCGTAAGTTTAGAAATCGAGAGGCTTACTTTTGGAGCAAAATCAAATGTTGCACCGCCCGGATTGGTTGAGCGAGTAATTAAAGCATATATTTGATTTTAATCCGAAAGTAACCCTCACGATTCTATGTCCACAGGCGGCGACAAGACTGGGGAATTTGGCGGCACACTGCCGGTCTGTCAATCATCGAACGCCGCATTTGCCAGCAGCAGATTGGACCAGCTTTCGGTGATATGGTTGCCGAGTGGGGTGACAAACCCAGACCTCATACGCTCAGAAATACTGATGGTTGAGCATGCAAGACACACGCATGCAGGGTTGAAAAAAAATTTTTGTTAGAGCATCGTCACAAAAAAAATTTTTTGAAAAATTTTTTTAGTTAGAAAAAGTAGCGCAAACGCCGTTTCAGGTGAAATGGAGGCGCTACGCAAAAATTTTTGAAAACCGAAAATTTTTCGTCACGTGACCCCTCACGTGGGGATCATGAACGCATGTACGAAGGCGATTCGGTTATCCTAGCGACATCTGAACGTAACATGGACTCGGCACCAGGGTTGAAAAAAAAATTTTATTAGAGAACTGTTTTTTAAAAAAAAACAAAAATAAATTATTTTTTTGAAAAAATTTTTTAATTAGAAACAGTAGCGCAAACGTCGTTTCAGGTGAAATGGAGGCGCTACACAAAATTTTTTTGAAAACTCAAAATTTTTCGTCACGTGACCCCTCACATGGGGATCATCAACGCATGTACGAAGGCGATTCGGTTATTCTAGCAGGATCTGAACGTGACGTGGACTCGACAAGACGATTTTATTATCATTGTTTGTCGGTAGTATAAATATCACGCGGACGTGGTGGCGACTAACTGCGTAGATTGTCGCAGAATACTATATTTCACGTGCCAAACATAGATGATAATGATTCAACGACGATATGAAACGATTACCGTTTATGCATTGCAGCTGGTAAAGTTCTGATCAAGGGAGTGATGTACCGGAGAATTCCAAGTATGCTCCTCCAAAAAGCAGCCACTGGAAACAAATTAGTTGTTTTGATTAAGCGCGCCGCATCTGCAGAAATTTCATTTCATGTGTCACATGCTTATACAAAGTGCGGGCATATTTTGGAAATTGATTGAAACCTCATATTCGATGTGAATCCTAAAATGATCCCCCAGGGGAAATACTTGGCGTTCTCCGGTACCTGAATTCTGTGATAGAGCCCCTGTGAATGATGCTCTCAAGACACTGAATGAAATGAAAAGTTTCCGTTCATGATCCTGCGCCACTATACGTACAGTTGTATGTGCACATGGTTCCTATTAGTTTCCATGCGTTCTGTATAACCGTTTCACAGATTGGTGGGGCTACAATATAGAAAACTATGGTGCCGAAGAAGCATGCACTGACTCATCATTTAAAAAAAACTGAGGTCCATCACTTCTTTACGAGTCATTTTGGCCGTCAAACTAAGCGCCGCAGGCGCGATTTTGGGAAATTTGACCCAACTTAGGAAAAATTTTCAAAAATTTCTCAAAAAGGCCATTTTTGGAAGAATTAGGCAATTTTATTTTTCCGAAAAACTCGTGTTTTTAATTTAAAAAAAAACAGAATATCTGGCTCTTCAAAAACAATTTTTTAAAATTTTTTTAATTAACCACTGTTTTTTTAAACAACCCTGCTCGGCACGACTATTTTATTTATCAGTGTTTGTCGGTAGTATAAATGCGGACGTGGTGCCGACACTGCGTAGATTGTCACAGAATATTAACTTTCACGTTGCAAACATCGATGATGATGATTCAATGACGATAGGAAACGATTTCCGTTTATGTACTGCAGCTGGCAAAGTCATAATCAAAGCAGTGACGTACCGGAGAATGCCAAGTATGCTCCCCCAATAAGAATCCACTGGAAACAAAATTCGAAAGCTTTTCCGAATATGCGCATCTGCAGACATTTTCATTCATGTGTCACTATACACAGTGCGGGCTTATTCGGGTAATTGATTTTAACCTCGAAGCGATTCCCAAAATAACAGAAATCCGGCGTGCTTCGCGCGTGTCACGTCATTTTCAGTCAAATGCATGGGTACATGACAACATAGCCTCATTTATTTTTAACTTTACTACAACGAACCAACATTCTATGTACGTTCGCGGAAGAATCGATTCACCAAGCAGGGAGGAAACTGTACGCCGGTCAAAAGTGAATTCAGAATGAATTCAAAGCGATAATGAGTTCAGACAATGGACGGCGGTTCTGGCCTCCTAGTTTTGAGTCGAGTATTGCTTAGTTTCTTCTTGATTGTATGTATTTTCTGCACTCGGAAAACCGCTGGTTTGTCGGCTATTACGTCGGGATTGCTGGTTTTGTATCAATTGCAGAAATTATGCTCCGCTGTGCTTTGCCTGCAACATGCAATTCACTGGAACCATTCAAGGCAAAAAATCAAACCGTGTTCAAATTAATTCTTTTCACTTTCCGCTGAGGTCTTTTCCCTGTGAACGGCTCAAGGCTCGGCAGAATATATTAGCAGATGCTATAACTGACTAGGAGTATTTTGCCTTTTTGAAATCCAGTTGGACAAAAAAAATCTAAGCTATATAGCAAAAGCCTTTTATTTGAAAAAAATTGCCGAAAGGTTGGTGTTGAATACGTCAGCTCCTAATGCTTTTTTGGAGAGCACGCATTCTTAAAAAATCACAGTACAGTTGAACGGATCCTTTTTCATTCGCGAACAGTATTATATACAACATTTGAATTGTCTATTTGTCAAGTATGCGTGTTCTGCTACTGTGTCTTGTCGTTCTGACGGTGGCCACGGTCAGCGTATTCTCGGGCGGACGAAAGCTGAACTGGACCGAATGCTGGGCCGAGTTAGCTCATCTTTTCTTTTGTTGGTTCTGGTTTCGTGACAAAATACGTATACATACATTACAAAATACATGCATGTGCTCTGCAATACCATGGTCAAGCATTAGATTTATATTTGCATATATTGCCAATTTTTTTTTAATTTTTTGAACTCAGATTTTGCTTTTTTAAGACAAAAGAAAGTTGCCGAAAAGTACAAAAATTTTACATGAGGCTCTATTCGGTGATTTTTTCGTTCTGGCACCCATTTTGTGATCTAAATTTACCGATAAAAAAGGAGTCAAACGAGCTCTTTGCATGATATTTCCAGCTCTTTAGTCATAATCTATGCACAGCATTACCAGATGTCACCACACAAGTTCAGTCTCAGGCGAAAAATTTGCAAATTTTTGAAAATATGTTGTATCGATTTCATTTATCCTGAAACGTCATTTGCAACGCGTTTTCCAATAAAAAACTTTTTCGCCAAAAAAACACAATTTTTTTAAACCCTGGTTGAAAGAAATATACATATAGATGCATAGGGTCGACAGCTCTTATCTAAAGCCTCTACGTCGACGACATCAAAATAAACCTCAAACATACATAACACAGGGTGAATAAGAAATGCTCAGGAAAAGAGTGCGAAGATGAATGCAAATGCCGCTCGACAGAGTGCTACTTGGATAACACCCCAAGCATGGTCCAACGAAGAGGTAATGCTTCAGAAATAGAAATGCGTTATTGAGAAACTGTTTTCTATTTTGCCTACCTTCTAAACTTCGACTTTTACAGAACGCAGATGTATACAATACTGCCAGAAGTGTAAGTGACTATTTTTACAAAATATGTCTGATTAACCGACGTTTTGTCGGCTTGGTGCTGAGCGCACAATTACTGTGGCAAAATCTATTCTCGGGCAATATCTATCGACGCGGTCAGCGAATTGCGATGATGCGGCAAACAAGGCGTGTGGCCATCTGGAAGGTCGCGATAAATGCACGGCCAGATGTGAATGCATCATGGAACAGGCAGCTTGCAAATACAAGATGAGCGATTATAGTAAGCGGACGTATATTTTGATGCAACTTGTTTTTGCTTTAATGATCAATATCGACAATATTTTGATCACACGGTGTAACTGTGCCCTTTTGCAGAAACGGTGGAAGCCCGTTGCAAAAAGCCGTGCGATCGCGAGTACTGCGTCACAAATTGCTTCTGAGGCACATTTTTCATTACCGTGAGAGAAACCGCATGCAACTAGAAAACCATACGGTTCCAATTTCTGCAGAATGCAGTTCTAAATGTTGCGACATTGCGCTTTTATCCGTGGCAAACTTCGGTCTTTTCTGATACTATTTGATATCACCCACACGTCTTGATTGATGTGCATTGACACTGGGAACTTTGGGAAAACATAGGTGTGTCAGCTATATTGCATATTACTGTAGCTGTTGCTGTGCATGAAAGAATTTTGATGCGCAAAAACTATTCACATCTGCACTGGTTTCTGACATACTGTATGCTGCCGACGATCAACAACGGAACCTCCAAAATACCGTTTTTTACTTTTCCTGCTAAAATCGTAAAAGCCTTTTTCTGGATACGGTTACAGACGCTGCACAGAACGCAGAAGTATTTAATGTGGCGTTATATTTTGCTTTTTAGAAATCCATTTGGACAAATACTAAGCTGACACCTTGGACAACATTAACAAAAGCAGGTAATAAAACATGAGTGACATTTGTGTGCTACAAAAACAGTGTTAGGAATACATTAACAAAGCATTAAGGTTAGGCAGGTAATCAAAAAAAATTCCGTTTTTTTGTTCAGTCAGAGCTGCAATTTAGTCATGTTCAAATTTGTAGAATGTTCTAAAAAGGTTTGCTATCAAACCGATTGATCGCCGAATCGTTGTCAATACAGACAGATCCTATTTCGAATATTACTGATTATTGGTACTGGACATAAGTATCCCAAGCCCAAAAAAACCCTCGATGCTTCGTCACAGTATCTGATACACCAAATTATCAGAGATAGATAAGCCATTGAAAAGTATGCGAAGCATAACTCACTCTGGTTTGCAAAGTTGTAACCGAGTCCAGGAAAGAAAACTAGTGGTGGTACGGCACATGAAGCAGTTGACCGGATAAAGATCTGCTTACAAAATACAGTTGCTTCCAGCTGGCAAGTGTTGTGAAAACATACAAAAACCAATTCTTGCGCATCAGAATTCCTCAAATAAACCAAACAACACAAGAGTAAAAAAATTGGTGATCTGACGTTTTCATCGCAGAACGGCGGCACCTTGTGCGAATAGAAATCATGCTAGAAGCAACGAATCGCCATTGCCTACCTAACTTCCATGTGTACTGATTCTCAGCTCATTGGGCCCCATTGAAGTTCAAGTCCTTCAGTGGCCGAGAACGTATTTTCGGGCCTAGATGTCGACTTTCCTAAGAAAGTTGGGCGGGCAGGAACATTGTGGGCGATTGGTCGTCGCTTATGACAAACCAGGTAAACTTTTTTTTCGATTTCACATTATTATTTTCCCCTCATTTCAGCTCCTCATTTCTAGATCATGCTGTCTCACATTTTTGTCGATCTTTGGAACTTTGCATAAAAACTGCAACGACACTTTCAGGTTTTTTCGATCACAATTGCGACCAATCGTGGTTCTATCCCTTATGCGAAACGGTTGACAATGACCTATTGTGGTGACAAGAATGGCATGAAAATGCATCAAGTATTATAGTACGCTAAAAACGTAAAAAATCTGTGTGCGTTGCTGAATGTAATCATAATATTACAATATCACAATTCCCAATGTGTTGAATAATGTTGAACCGAGAAATATTGCTGATCCGATCATCCTAGTGATAAACACTGTACTCAACAAGGCTCAAAACGCTAAACTCACAATGTGGTATACCACAGTTTTTTCACCAGGCGAAAGGCTGTTATCGGGGAACGTCGGTTGCTGTCTTTAATGTTGGTGGAAATTTGTGACATCAATCAAATTCGAAATAACCTTAATAAATAATGTAACGTGACGAACATCGAAACGTGTGGTAAATGATTCGCGGTTTGTAAGGCTGAGGCATACTTAGGCCGCGTACAGATGGAGCTGGTTCTGGTTCTGGTTTTACTAAAAAAAATTCTATGTCCGAAAACCAGAACCAGAGCCAGCTCTATCTGCACGCAAAACTAGAAATATTTCTGGCGCAGTTCGAAACATTTATTTCTCTAGATTATTTAGGAAAAAAACGTGGTGTGTGTGCTTGCAACATTGTTTGATTACAGGGTGTGCCGGAGGTGAAAATGACTTTGGGATTTGACCTCGCAGCTTGACTACTGAAAATTGGCTCCACCCGTCTTTATATGGTCCGTTTGTAAACAAATGTGACTGTGCTGTCTGCATGTGCTGTTCATTCTGTCATTTTGCCAAAACTCAATGTATCATGAGCGCTCATAATGATGTTTGAACCTTGGTGATAATTCGGTGGGCAGTGCGTGAATAAAGGATCACCCGCCCGTTTTGTGCAAACGAGGGCGATTAACAATGGGGCCGAATTAAAAACATGAAAACTTCGTCAAAAACGCACGCTGATAGCCATGTTTCGTCCACCAAGGTGTGATCACTGAAAAAACGATTGCAGCCGTGCCAGTGACCAGCAAAATCCTGTTGACAACTTGCGTGTGACAATAACAAGCCATTTTTGGACGGATAGGTTTGATGTTTTCCATGGATCACCACCAAAACCGTGGATCAACTGATGATTTTCTCTGTTTCTTTGGTTCTTTTTGTGTAATAATAAGGCTGACGCTGAAAATCACGTGAGATGAGTTTCGGCCACACATACACAGGGATGTCGAAATGCCAACTCATGAAATAACTATGTATTGAACACGTGCTGCATGCGTAGACAACATTGGGATCGAGATACATTGTACGAATAACAGGGACAGACTTGAACACAAAAGTGCACAGGCAGACATAAAAGCATGATCGCATTTGGCGAATGTTCACTTTACTGCAACAAAAAGAGAACGACAAATAATCAGATTTGAAACAGAAAAGCAAGCAAAATATTTCACATCATGAAGTATGCGTGTCATATTGGTCACGTGGTGGTTCACATGTTTGGTACGCACAAAAAACGGCTGATACCGTCCAGCAACAACGCTCCACCGCAAGCCACGTACTGTGGAATGAAACGCCAAAACTCCGACCATCAAACCCGGTCGGCCGAGCACTGAAGTTATATGACCAAGATATTTGGGTCCCATGAATTGCTCTTCAATATCTCATGGCAGAGACCATGGCCCTTCTTATCAACTGACGCGCATGTCAAATGTGATATTTTAATGTCAACCACAATGATAACGTTGCACTTACACTTTTTTGTGCCGTTGTTCAGATCGACCGACGTGAGAAATCCAGCGCCGGTTGGTAATTTGGAATAATGAACGTGTTTTACTGGACTGTACGCGCTCATCAGGTGGGTGGGGTGTGTTTTCAGCGCACAAATCCAATTGGCTCGCGACCAAGGTTGGCACAAAAGTGGTCCAAGGTGTCAAACGTGTTTCTTTCGGCAGCAATTTCCAACTGAAAGAGTTAAAAAAAAGTGTTAATCGAATAGAAAGAGTTAATCGAATAAAAACTAGGAAAAAAGAGCCTAAACAGGCTTACGGAATTATGCAACATCCGTAACTAAACCTAGCC
>JASAMV010008049.1:0-25010 GCA_030248065.1 Rhynchonema sp. JSB1_4 | reverse complement strand
TGAAATGCCAATGGACGAGTTGGAGCTCATCCAACAACATGTCGTGACCAGGAACAACTTGGGTGCCAGTTTTCTGCTGGGCGATTTTCGGGATTCCTGAAAATGTGTTTTAATGTTTCGGAAAACCAGAAACAAACACGTATCGCTACAGTGGACACTGAACTCCTGAGTGGCTGGAGCTCTCTTGGTGGTCTGGACTTGTCTTCAACTCATCGGTACTCCTAACGAAAATCCCGAAGGAGGACTTTTTCAACCCAAAGATGGACGACAGCCAATGTCAATGGGATCACCCGAAGGGGTTCACGGAAACGGTGTCGAGGGCAATCCCGTGGTCAAACGAACAATTGGCACAACCAATCTGTATAGTGGGAATTACGGCAAAGGTTACGCAGTGAGCGCGCTGATGTGGATGTTGATCATCCCATCCAAACACATGATAATGAGCTACGGTCAATTATGGAACAGGACCCGGACACAGAGCAATCCCTGTTGTGCCGCTACTGCGTGCGATCAAGACTCTCAAACGACCAGTGTTTTGCGACACTGAAGTACACCACGTTCCGATTCTTGAATCCGTTCACTACCAAGCCCCACCAGTATATGGCACAGCTGCAGCTAAACCGTTGCGCTGGGTTTTGAACAAATTCCAATACAAATGCCAATCACTGGACATTTTGCCGCTGTACATCGAATCGAGACGTCAAATGTACCTATACTGCGAAGAAGGAGTGTACACAAACCTCGAACTCGAAAATGTCTGACGTGGTGGATGCTGAAATCGACAATTACTGCGAGTCAAAAGAACAAACAATAGAAGGGGCAGTCGGTGTCGTGGGAACGATCATGAAACACATGACCGCTTCCGCAGCCGAATTGCCCCGAAGTCGACTCGTGCCGTGACGGCAGCTCAGAGCTCGCTGATGCCTTGGAAGCGTCCACCAAGCGAGCCAAACAGTTACCAAAGGCCGTTCCAAATACCCATCCGAAAGACTTCTGGGCACAGCCTCGGATTCTAGCGATGGTGGTGACAAACGGCCGAGGAAACCGAAGAAAAAGTCGAAATCGGCAGCTGAGTCAGCACCAAGAACCCGGACAGAGTGGTGAATCCACACGGGGCAATGCGAAGACTCGCCGCCGATTCGCACAGAAACAAAGACAACGAGAACGACGAAGAGGCAAGTCGGTTGGTGGCAAGCAGTCACAGGAGGAAGAAGGTGACAGTGGCACGGATGCTGGCGCAAGGGACGTCATTCCCGTCATTTTGCCACCGCCACCTCCTCCCCCAAAGCGATTGCAACAGCAACAACAAAAAACGGTTCAACTTCCCAATACTGAACCGACTACGTCAGACAAATCGGCGAAACAGCAACAGCAGCCGAGGGATACGTCTCACAGACCAGATGAACCTCAGGCTCAGGGTGCTCAGCCGAAGTCACACGAAACAACAGTGATGGCAGGCCTCCCAGAAGGCTTCACAGTACCTCACAGTTGGTATCGTGGACATGGTAGTCGTGTCCGAGGTCGTGGCGAGTTTACTCGTGGCGGCTACTATCGTCGTGGTGGACGGGAACCGTCCCACTACGGTAGATCGGACAGGACACCGTCTGGCGAACGATCAGATGCAAGACCGGGACCGAGCGGATCGAGCACGGGAACCCCAGCCAGTGGAGCCTCGTCACATACAAGGTCCACCAGCGGGATAAAACGTGATCGACAAGGCTCGGACCAGGGATCCACACCACCGCCACCTGAAAAACGACAGAAAGGGGAGGGCGAATACATGTTCCCGTTATAGGCTTTCGCACGACGGGAATGCGCATACGGTTCCCAAATCTGAACATACACGTCGCTTGCAAGAATGGCGTGAAACGCCATGGCGGTCGCAAGAAGCCGTTGAGGCCATCCAGAAAAATCCTATGATCCCTCGGGAACAATGGGATGCCGGCCCGGACTTCGTGACCTTGCAAGCAATTCAAGATCCAGTGGGTGCACAGGCTAAAATGCGACCCACGTTCGCCGAAGTACAACCACGGACGTTCCCACCAGGAACAACTTTCCCGCGTGGTCGAAGTTCACGTCCGGACGACCAGCAGCAGCTGGAATACGCCCTCAAAAGATACAAGGACCAGTATATGATTGCCGGAGGCCAGTACGCCACGCTAGTCATTCGTGATCTAGCGATGCGCATGCTGGAAAATCCACTCTCGGTTTTGCACACGAAGCTGCGTGTCAGGGAAACGTCACACCGGTCCGTTGCTTATATGCGTTGAGTGCCTATTTTGGATCAGCAAACTTCCCTACGGACCATGCTGGTACTATGGTGCCCTGGGCTTCATTGGCACCGGCTCCATCATGGAGAACACAATGAGCTCATTGGCGGCGCTAAAGGCCGACGTAGAGACGTATGGAAACTCAATTGTACCACTGATTCCCAACTGTCCGATTCACCAAGGTGACCAATGCACGCTGAAAGGTTGGACACCCTCGCAAATGCTGCATTACTCTGCGAATGTAGCAAAGGAACAGGCGTACCCATCGCGCACCGCTCAGGAGTCCGCGATTGAGGTTGCCACCACGTTGCCGAATCAACCTGCGTCACCTCACCCGGGGTGCAGAGGCAGCAGTCTTCCTTCGACATGTTGGCTGTGTTCCGCGAGAAACAAGGTATGATGATGGACCAAAGCGAGACATCAGCGCAGGGTTCGAGACTGGCACTACCAGTCCAACACCCCGTGCAGGTGGTACAACGTCCACGAAAGCCGACATCATTGGGTTCCGCAACGTCTGAGTCATCGGTACCCCCAACAACACCGACACCGCCAGGTGCAGGTGTGGGAGTAGCCCGACAGCGACAGCGACCGGCATGCTAGCCACGCAACCCACACAGATGGTTGAGAACGCAGCATCAACAGTGAAATCGCAAATCCTGTTAGAAAAACATGAAAATCTAACGTGAATTGAAATGAAATCACAGGTTCACGATGTACATGTATAAATAAGCAAAGTACGGTCGTATTGTCCAGTAAATACTGAATTGTTACAGAAGTTGCATACATAACATTTCGGAACATGATCGTGCAGATCAACCAGAATTTTCCATGACTCATTTGAATGGTGTGTTGGTGGTCAAGGCCTGGAACTTTAAGAGCTCAGATATGTACAGTGATAACATCGATGAAGTTGATGGTACATGATGAATTTCTGGACCAACCTGTTATCGAGGGGGTGGGAATTACCGTACGTCCAAGTTCAGTGAGAGTGGTCAACTGTACAGCTGTGACTCGATGACAGCTAAATATCAAGGTCTGAAATTGTATTGTTGTTTATTGAGAGTGTGTGTCCAAACTGGTATTTTTTATACCGAAATTCCGGTAAAAAAATGCACATGCAGGCATGATACACTATACTGATAAGGAGAGAGTGTGTATGACTCGAGAGAGTGTGTCCAAACTGGTATTTTTTATACCGAAATTCCGGTAAAAATACACATGCAAGCATGATACACTGTACTGATAAGGAGAGAGTGCGTCTGTGTCGAGTGTGTGTGTCCAAACTGGTAATTTTTACACCGAAATTCCGGTAAAAATGCACATGCAGGCATGATGCACAGGAAAACGTACTTGAGATGATGACAGCTGCCAAGAAGCAGAGCTTGTAAAAAGTCACTTTCGTACATGTCCCACATGTCATCGATAATTATAAGTCCAGGCCGTGACTTGTCCAGGTCAGAATCGAAAAGTTGTTCCTCCTTGTCGGAAACGCATGTGCTTGCATGCAGCACTGGTCCAACAAATTCAGCCAAACAGTGATAGATGAGCTGATCGTATCGGTGTAGCAACAAAATCTTGCGGAAAGGTGTTTCCTGATGCATGCTGCGGACCAAACGTTCCATGAGATAGCTTTTGTCACTCCTACAAACAAGGGAAATCTACAACCAACGTGGTGATTGCTTATCATGTCTAAAACCACTTACCCGCTTGCACCACAGATCAGGATGCGTGCAGGGTGAGCAAACAGCAACCGACCAGACTCAATTTGTTCCATTATTTTATTCGCAACGCAACAGTTGAGCAGAATTCAAGTTTTGACTATAAATCGGATAACGGATTGAGAAATATTCCAACAATTTCAAATCATTTAAGCGATGGTCATGGATGGAAAATGCTTGAAGAACACCCTGCATTGAGGAGTGGGTGGCGTAGAAGTCAAGCACATAAATGGCAAACAAACCACAGGTACAGCTCGAATCCGACTGAATTTTTACTGTGTTTTCAACAAGAATACGACCAGTAGTACACAAAACGTCTATGAAATCACGAACAGGGTGGTCAAAATCACACAAGAAAAAAATGTTGTGCGATGCTACTTGATGCGGAGTTGATGCTACTTGATGCAGGAGTATAAGAACTTTGCATCTAATAGCATCTAATCCAGCATCAAACGGCAGTGATGCGGTGTTAGATGCTGTCAGATGCTAACAAGAGTTGCATCAAACTGCATCAGCGTTGCAGGTGGTCAAAAATAACTTGTTTCGGCAAGATGACGGCTTGACTTCGGTGTTTTTGGTGGATGGGAGTAGTTGCTTCGTTCCAAGTTGCTAACCGGTTAGTTCGGCTGTGTTGTAGGTTTATGTATGACGTGTCTCGTGAGCATGTGTTTTCCGTTCGTTCCTCATCCAATGTTGAAACATTCATTTTGTTGGTTTTTTGATAACCTTGCCTGTATTTAGGCATTCGCGCGAGCACAAAATAAAAGTTCAAGTTCAAGTGGATCCCGGGGGGGGGCTCTATTTACTCACTGCCCCCACCTGGGGGCTTGTTCGTTCCGGGGCGGGGGCTCATTCAGGGGGCACTATTAATTCACTGCCCCGGGCCCACTTGGGGGGGGGCTTATTCCGGGGGGGGGGGCTCTGTCGATTCACTGCCCCCACTTGGGGAGGGAGTTTATTTCGGGGGGGGGGGAGGGGCTCTGTCAATTCACTGCTCCCACTTGGGGTGCTTATCCCGGGGGGGGGGGGGGCTCTGACGATTCACTGCCTGCCCCCACTCCCCCCTTGGGGAGGGAGCTTATTGCGGGGGGGGGGGCTCTGTCAATTCACTGCCCCTACTTGGGGAGGGAGATTATTCCGGGGGGCCTGTCAATCCACTGCCCCAACTTGGGGAGCTTATTCCCGGGGGGCGTGGCTCTATTAACTCACTGCCCCAGTTGGGGGGGGGGGCTTTTTCCATGGGGTCTATTGATTCAATTCACTGACCCACTTGGGGGCTTATTCTGGGGGGGCTCTGTCAATTCACTGCAGGGGGCGCAATCGGGCCGATTTTGGCCGGCCGGAGCCCCCAGATCTCCGGCCCGGCCCAAGGTGGTCAAAGCACGGCCTGGGCCGGCCCGAATTTTTTGGGTCAGATTTTTACCCGATTTTTGTCATAATTTTTGCGATTTTTCTGAACCTATGTTTATCGAAAAATGACTGCTTTCAATGAAAAAGTTGTCAGACAAGCACTGATCACTTTACATGCCGAATCCGTCAGCAATTTTAGTATTTGTGACAAAAAATCACCATTCTTTCAGTAAAATTTGTCACTTTAGAGGCTTCGGGCCGGATTCCAAATTTATGGCAAGACACGCAAAGCTAACGCTGAAATAGATAATGGTCCCTGTGCACAGCAGGGCACCCCCTGCCCGGTCCAATCCTCCAAATATCCGGCCCGGCCCGAACCAAAAGGCCCAAAATCGCGGCCCGGCCCGGGGTAGCCTCTGGGGGTATCTCGAGCAATGGTGTAGCTACCCAGGGGGGCAGCAACCTACTGTAAAGGCAGTTTACGGGAGGTTGTCACTCAGCCCCCGAATACCGTAACCCACCGTAATTTTGATCTGCAAGAATCGTGTCGAGACCATTTTGTTTTTTATCTATCTTTTGCGTGTTAGCGCCAACACCAACCAACATTTCTAAGTTTTGGTGATCGACGCACACGATGACAATTTCCTGCTTGCTGCCGCTAATACACGTGTCGATAAGCAGCGAACAGCATGGGTCTCGCAACGATCTTGCTTGCGGTGGGTTACGGTATTCGGGGGCTGAGTGACAACCTCCCGTAGACTGCCTTTACCACGAAAAATGTGGGGCGGCAACCTACCTACTGTACCGGCCGAGCTAGGGGGGAACAAAATTTTTTAGGTCCAAATATTGATGAAAATGTACTCTAAAACGCTAATTTCGCCTTTTAATTTTCGCCTATTCTGAGTGAAAAATATCGATTTCGGGGGGAACAAAATTTTTTAGGTCTAAATATTGATGATTGATACCGTAAAAACCTAAATAGAAGGGGGGCTCTATTAATTCACTGACCCCATTTTGGGGGGCTCTATTACAGGGGGGCTCTGTTCCGGGGGGGCCTCTATTAATTCACTGACCCGAACCTGAAAAATTGTTCCCAGAAATACCCCCAAAAACCCCTAAAAATGGGTTTGAAAGGATGTTTTTTCGCTTGTAATCGCATTTATTCGTGTCTATTCGTCAATTAGAGCAGAGATCGGAAACGGGCCGGGCCGCGATTTTGGACTTGGTCGACCGGGCCGGGCCGAGCAGCCCGGCCCGGTATGCCTAATTTCGAACGAAATTACCATTTTTTAAACCAAAATTTTCAAAATTTTTGCGCTTCGCGCAATAACATTTCCTAGTTCTTGATTTTTTCTGCCATCGTTTTGAAGAAAGAAGCAGTGGTGTGGCTACCCATCCCATACCCAGGCCTTTGCATTCAACCCAGTGTACCACCAAAAAAGCCTGCCTGCAATCAACCTACCTACTGTACCGACCTGCCGAGCTAGGGGGTCATCCGGGAACAATTTTTATGTATACATATATTGATGAGAATGTACTCTTAAGCGCTAATTTAGCGCGTCACGCGCGATTTTTCGCCTGTATGGACTATGGAGTGAAAAATACCGATTTCAGACCGATTTTAAACCATTTTGAGCCAAAAATTATACCTACAACGGTACCAGCCGGGGCGGCGACCTACGAACTGCATCAGGATGGCGCGTCAATCTACCTACCTACCTACCCCTTCCCCCCAGCTGCACCAGTGAAAACAAGTATTCTGCAGAAAATTTTCGAATTTTTTTTCAGCTTATTGGACTTTTTCAGTTTTCGGCCCTTAAAAAATTTGGCTGACCGGGCCGGGCCGGGCCGGGCCGACCTTAAGCCAAAACGGGGCGAGCCAGGCCGACCTGCAGCCCTCCACCGGGCCGGGCCGGGCCGACTTTACCCGGTCCGTTTCCGATCTCTGAATTAGAGACATATTATGTGCTCTGAACGAACAACAAACGTGCATAAATGTACCTGTGCACCACTATCAAGCGTTAATACACTACTGTATAGGGGATGTTACTTAGGGGGGCTCTATTCCGGGGGGCCTCTATTAATTCACTGACCCCTTTTTGGGGGGCTGTATTGCGGGGGGGGCTCTATTTGGGGGGCTGTATTTAGGTTTTTACAGTATACCATCGGGATATTGGGCATTGGGTCCGTGTTGGGTATTTGGTATGGTATTGAGTATTGGTTTTAGTATTGGTTTGGTATTGGTTTGGTTGGGTTTGGTGCCTGGTATTGTGTTTGGTATTGGTTTGGTATTGGGTTTTTGAGCTTGGCATCAGGTATTGATTTTGGCCCAATACCTGCGTAAACCCAACACCAATACCCAATACCAATACCAGACGTGAACCAATACCCAATACCCAATACCAGAATTAGACCCAATACCAATACCAGAAACTGGTATTGGTATTGGGTGGTATTGGTATTGGGTATTGGTATTGGTGCCCATCAGTGTAGTTCCCGGAGGGGGAGATAGCGGACCCTCCGTTTTTTTCGGAGGGGGAGATAGTGTACCCCCGAGGGGGGAAGGGGGGGGGGAAGACCCAAATTCGGGAAAAAGTCACTTTTTGAGGTAGAAAATTTGACCTATTTTTGCCCCTTTTTGGAAAAAATTCTTCATAAAAAGGGCATTTTGGCGACTTTTGAGAACATTGACCTAAAAATCACACATTTTTGGTACAAAAATGCCCATTTTAGGCCTAAAAATGCCTATTTTAGGCAAAAATTGGGGGAGATAGTGTACCCGGAGGGGGAGATAGGGGGATAGTGTACCACCTGAGGGGGAGATAGTGTACCCGAGGGGGGGGACCCCCCCTCCCCCCCCAGGAACTACACTGGACGGGGCAATGACGTTGCGTTGCGTGATCGCACACAAAACACGTAGCAAAGAGAATGTTTCAGACCTGCGGCAACGTGGTTGATCTGCTAGATTATTTTCAGCTGAAAATGTTTTGTGAGGATCACAAAAAGCACAGTAGTTAAGAGTGACTGAACGTGAAAATCAGGATTGATTTTGATGAATTCTTATATAGCCATTGTGCTACCAATATCCCCCTCGCCTGGTACAGTAGGTATCCCCCCGATGTTTTGCATGGTACAGTAGGTATCCCCCCCCTCTTTTCACCCCGGTACATCAGCTAGCCCCCCGATTTTGCCTCAAAAGTGCCAATTTTTGACCAAAATGGCCAAAATTGGTGTAAAATCAGTGGTTTTTACCTCAAATTACCCCAAATTCGCGCGCCACGCGCGCAAATACTACGTTTTCACACGATTCCACACATAATAAACACATTAAAAATTTTCACCCCAAGACCTAACCCCCCAAACCCCCCTAGGTACATAACCCCTCCCCCAGGCCATCGGTTCTGGTACAGTAGGTATCCCCCCTCTCCGAGCGCGGTACAGTAGGTATCCCCCCTCCAGAGTACCTCCAACACTGCTTGTAATCGCATTTATACGTGTCTATTCGTCAATAAGAGGCGTATTATGTGCTCTGAACGAACAACAAACGTGCATAAATGTACCTGTGCACCAGTGTTGGAGGTACTCTGGAGGGGGGATACCTACTGTACCGCGCTCGGAGAGGGGGATACCTACTGTACCAGAGCCGATGGCCTGGGGGAGGGGTTATGTACCTAGGGGGGTTTGGGGGGTTAGGTTTTGGGGTGAAAATTTTTAATGTGTTTATTATGTGTGGAATCGTGTGAAAACGTAGTATTTGCGCGCGTAGCGCGCGAATTTGGGGTAATTTGAGGTAAAAACCACTGATTTTACACTAATTTTAGCCATTTTGGTCAAAAATTGGCACTTTTGAGGCAAAATCGGGGGGATACCTACTGTACCATGCCAAACATCGGGGGGATACCTACTGTACCAGGCGAGGGGGATATTGGTAGCACAAATGGCATATAAGAATTAATAAAAATCAATACCTGATTTTCACGTTCAGTCACTCTTAACTACTGTGCTTTTTGTGATCCTCACAAAACATTTTCAGCTGAAAATAATCTAGCAGATCAACCCTGCACAGGTCTGAAACATTCTCTTTGCTACGTGTTTTGTGTGCGATCACGCAACGCAACGTCATTGCCCCGTCCAGTGTAGTTCCTGGGGGGGTCCCCCCTCGGGTACACTATCTCCCCCTCAGGTGGTACACTATCCCCCTATCTCCCCCTCCGGGTACACTATCTCTCCCCAATTTTTTGCCTAAAATATGGGCATTTTTTAGGCCTAAAATGGGCATTTTTGTACCAAAAATGTGTGATTTTTTAGGTCAATGTCCAAAAGTGGCCAAATGCCCCTTTTATGAAATTTTTTCCAAACAAAAAAGGGCAAAAATAGGTCAAATTTTTCTACCTCAAAAAGTGACTTTTTCCCGAATTTGGGTCTTCCCCCCCCCCCTTCCCCCTCTGGGGTACACTATCTCCCCCCTCCAAAAAAACGGAGGGTCCGCTATCTCCCCCTCCGGGAACTACACTGATGGGCACCAATACCAATACCCTAATACCAATACCCCCCAATCCAATACCAGTTTTATTGAGTATGGGTATTGGGTCTAATTTTGGTATTGGGTATTGGGTATTTGGTTCATGTCTGGTATTGGTATTGGGTATTGGTGTTGGGTTTACTCAGGTATTGGGCCAAAATCAATACCTGATCCCAAACTCAAAAACCCAATACCAAACCAATACCAAACACAATACCAGGCACCAAACCCCACCAAACCAATACCAAACCAATACTAAAACCAATAATCAATGCCATACCAAATACCCAACACGGACCCAATGCCCAATATCCCGATGGTATACTGTAAAAACCTAAATACAGCCCCCCGGAATAGAGCCTCCCCGTAATACAGCCCCCAAAAAGGGGTCAGTGAATTAATAGAGCCCCCCGGAATAGAGCCCCCTTAAGTAACATCCCCTATACAGTAGTGTATTGAGGCTTGATAGTGGTGCACAGGTACATTCATGCACGTTTGTTGTTCGTTCAGAGCACATAATATGTCAATTTCAGATATCGGAAACGGACCGGGTAAAGTCGGCCCGGCCCGGCCCGGTGGAGGGCTGCAGGTCGGCCTGGCTCGCCCCGTTTTGGCTGAGGTCGGCCCGGCCCGGCCCGGCCCCGGTCAGCCAAACTTTAAGAGCCGAAAACTGAAAAAGTCCAATAAGCTGAAAAAAAATTCGAAATTTTCCGCAGAATACTTGTTTTCACTGGTGCAGCTGGGGGGAAGGGGTAGGTAGGTAGGTAGATTGACGCGCCATCCTGATGCAGTTCGTAGGTCGCCGCCCCGGCTGGTACCGTTGTAGGTATAATTTTTGGCTCAAAATGGTTTAAAATCGGTCTGAAATCGGTATTTTTCACTCCATAGTCCATACAGGCGAAAAATCGCGCGTGACGCGCTAAATTAGCGCTTAAGAGTACATTTTCATCAATATATGTATACATAAAAATTTTCCCGGATGACCCCCTAGCTCGGCAATAGGTCGGTACAGTAGGTAGGTTGATTGCAGGCAGGCTTTTTTGGTGGTACACTGGGTTGAATGCAAAGGCCTGGGTATGGGATGGGTAGCCACACCACTGCTTCTTTCTTCAAAACGATGGCAGAAAAAATCAAGAACTAGGAAATGTTATTGCGCGAAGCGCAAAAATTTTGAAAATTTTGGTTTAAAAAAATGGTAATTTCGTTCGAAATTAGGCATACCGGGCCGGGCTGCTCGGCCCGGCCCGGTCGACCAAGTCCAAAATCGCGGCCCGGCCCGTTTCCCGATCTCTGCTCTAATTGACGAATAGACACGAATAAATGCGATTACAAAAAGCGAAAACATCCTTTGAAACCCATTTTTAGGGGTTTTTGGGGGTATTTTATTGGGAACAATTTTTCAGGTTCGGGTCAGTGAATTAATAGAGGCCCCCCCGGAACAGAGCCCCCCCTGTAATAGAGCCCCCCAAAATGGGGTCAGTGAATTAATAGAGCCCCCCCTTCTATTTAGGTTTTTACGGTATCAATCATCAATATTTAGACCTAAAAAATTTTGGTCCCCCCGAAATCGATATTTTTCACTCAGAATAGGCGAAAATTAAAAGGCGAAATTAGCGTTTTAGAGTACATTTTCATCAATATTTGGACCTGAAAAATTTTGTTCCCCCCTAGCTCGGCCGGTACAGTAGGTCAGTTGCCGCCCGACATTTTTTAGTGGTAAAGGCAGTCTACGGGAGGTTGTCACTCAGCCCCCAATACCGTAACCCACCGCAAGCGAGATCGTTGCGAGACCCATGCTGTTCGCTGCTTATCGACACGTGTATTAGCGGCAGCAAGCAGGAAATTGTCATCGTGTGCGTCGATCACCAAAACTTAGAAATGTTGGTTGGTGTTGGCGCTAACACGCAAAAGATAGATAAAAAACAAAATGGTCACGACACCATACTTGCAGATCAAAACTAGGTGGGTTACGGTATCGGGGGCTGAGTGACAACCTCCCGTAAACTGCCTTTACAGTAGGTTGCTGCCCCCCTGGGTAGCTACACCATTGCTCGAGATACCCCCAGAGGCTACCCCGGGCCGGGCCGCGATTTTGGGCCTTTTGGTTCGGGCCGGGCCGGATTTGGAGGATTGGACCGGGCAGGGGGTGCCTGCTGTGCACAGGGACCATTATCTATTTCAGCGTTAACTTTGCGTGTCTTGCCATAAATTTGGAATCCGGCCCGAAGCCTCTAAAGTGACAAATTTTACTGAAAGAATGGTGATTTTTTGTCACAAATACTGAATTGCTGACGGATTCGGCATGTAAAGTGATCAGTGCTTGTCTGACAACTTTTTCATTGAAAGCAGTCATTTTTCGATAAACATAGGTTCAGAAAAATGAAAAAAGTTATGACAAAAATCGGGTAAAAATTGACCCAAAAAATTCGGCCGGCCCAGGCCGTGCTTTGACCACCTTGGGCCGGGCCGGAGATCTGGGGGCTCCGGCCCGCCAAAATGGGCCCGATTGCGCCCCCTGCAGTGAGTTGACAGAGCCCCCCAGAATAAGCCCCCAAGTGGGTGAGTGAATGAATCAATAGACCCCATGGAAAAAGCCCCCCCCCCAACTGGGGCAGTGAGTTAATCGAGCCACGCCCCCCGGGAATAAGCTCCCCAGTTGGGGCAGTGGATTGACAGGCCCCCCGGAATAATCTCCCTCCCCAATAGGGGCAGTGAATTGACAGAGCCCCCCCGCAATAAGCTCCCTCCCCAAGTGGGGAGTGGGGGAAGGCAGTGAATCGCAGAGCCCCCCCCCCCCCGGGATAAGCTCCCCAGGTGGGACAGTGATGACCGAGCCCCTCCCCCCCCGAAACAAACTCCCTCCCCAAGCTGGGGGCACTGAATCGACAGAGCCCCCCCGGAATAAGCTCCACCCCCAAGTGGGCCCGGGGCAGTCACTTAATAGCTGCCCCCTGAATGACACCCCACCCCGGAACGAAGCCCCCAGGTTGGGGCAGTGACTAAATACTCTGTAGCCCCCCCCCCGGGATCCACTTGAACTTGAACTTTCATTTTGTGCTCGCGCGAGTGCCCAGATACAGGCAAGGAGTATCAAAAACCAATAGCAAAATGAATGTTTCAACATCTGGTAGCCAAACGGTAAACACATGCTCACGAGACTCATCAAACATAAACATACCAGCACAAACCAAGCTTTTTAACCACTTCATCTGTAAAACGGAAGCCGAGGTTACTTTTCATCCACCAAAAACACCGAAGTCAAGCCGTCATCGGGCGGAACAAGTTATTTTAGACCACCTGCAAGGCTGATGCAGTTTGATGCAGCTCTTGTTATACATCTGACAGCATCTAACACCGCATCACTGCCGTTTGATGCTGGATTAGATGCTCATCTGAGATGCAAAGTTCTTATACTCCTGCATCAGTAGCATCGACTCCGCATGAAGTAGCATTGCACAAAATTCTTCGTGTGATTTTGACCACCCTGTTCGTGATTTCATAGACGTTTTGTGTGCTACTGGTCGTATTCTTGTTGAAAACACAAAAATTCAGTTGGATTCGAGCTGTACCTGTGGTTTGTTTGCGGTTTATGTGCTTGGCTCCCACCCACTCCTCGATGCAGGGTGTTTTTCAAGCATTTTCCATCCATGACCATCGCTTAAATGATTTTAAATTGTTGGAATATTTCTCAGTCCGTTATCCGATTTATAGTCAAAACTTGAATTCTGCTCAACTGTTGCGTTGCGAATAAAGTAATGGAACGAATTGAGTCTGATCGGTTGCTGTTTGCTCACCCTGCACGCATCCTGATATGGGGTGCAAGCGGGTAAGTGGTTTTCAGACATGAAAAGCGAATCACCACGGTTGGTTGTAGATTTCCCTTGTTTGTTGGAGTGACAAAAGCTATTTCATGGAACGTTTGGTCCGCAGCATGCATCAGGAAACACCTTTCCGCAAGATTTTGTTGCTACACCGATACGATCAGCTCATCTATCACTGTTTGGCTGAATTTGTTGGACCAGTGCTTCATGGAAGCACGTTCGTTTCCGACAAGGAGGAACAGCTTTTCGATTCTGACCTGGACAAGTCACGGCCTGGACTTATAATTATCGATGGACATGTGGGACATGTACGAAAGTGACTTTTTACAAGCTCTGCTTTTTGGCCGCTGTCATCATCTGAAGTACGTTTTCCTGTGCATCATGCCTGCATGTGCATTTTTACCGGAATTTCGGTGTAAAAATTACAGTTTGGACACACACACACTCACAGACGCGCTCTCTCCATATCAGGACAGTGTATCATGCTTGCATGTGCATTTTTACCGGAATTTCGGTATAAAAAATACAGTTTGGAAACACACTTTCGAGTCATACACACTCTCCTTATCAGTACAGAGTATCATGCCTGCATATGCATTTTTCTTGTTTCAGCGTAACTGTATTGGTGATGACACACCCTCTCATAAACAACAAACAAATGGGAACGAATGTGACATTAACGCAGGTGAATTTCACAATCATATCGAGCAATTCATGGTCCCTAATTGAATGTCAGCTTTTAATATAATCTTCATGAGATGTCTGAACGACAAACATGCATTGCATAGCTGTGCTACGCAAGTGTTGTACCCTGGAAGAGTCTGTGGCATAAGCGACATGCTCACGATTTAAGCATGGAACACTCAATGGTAGCTATGTTGAATGTTAATTAAATTTTTTGGGTAATTTATTATAGCCGACATATTGAAACTTGCTTCCGGCTAAGCTTTCAATAAAGTCATTTGGTACATGTGATTTATTGATTGCAATGAATCATCAAACCAGAATTGAAGTCACTGTGTACTGGCGCATTGCAATGGTAAAACACCAATTGTGTACAAAATATTGATGGATCAATTGCTCGTGCAAACATTTTTCTCTTCAAATATTACTTGATTCTGATGCTCGTCTATTCAATTCTGTAACTCGATACGCCCATGAGGATTTGATTGCATGCCTGTGCGCATGTGCATTGAACATTTTGCTGCGAAACGTGAACGTTTCCAATAAACCCGCGATCAAACAAAGCATCGGAGAGATTTGTACAACATGGCAGAAATTCAGTCGCGCAAACTGAAGACACGATTTCTGCGTTTACAACAACAAAGCAGAAAGTGGTTCAGCTTATTCTGCCGCCAATTTTGCGGGCATTTGACAACGCACATGTCATGAAATAACATGAAAGCTTAGCCGGGAGCAACGCAAAAATGGTATAAAAGTTACTCAAAATTATTGGTTCAAAGTCTGCATGTTTATGTTCCATGCTCAAATCGTGAGCACGCATGAACGCACTGAGCTTGCCCAGGTACAACATGCGGCGCGAGCAATGAAATGCATTTTTGTTGTTTATACATCTCATGAAGATCAACACACTGAAAAGCAAGACAATCAATTCAGGACGGGGTTGTCATGTATTGCGAAACATACCTGGCGTTACGTGTCACATTCTTCCATTTGGCTTCGTACTTCATGAAAAAGCTCTGAGTCATAGCAGACACAGTCACGCTGAAACAAGAATAATCATGTGCGTCTGAGCGTGTGTACTGATAAGGAGAGAGTGTGTCTGTGTAGAGAGTGTAGGACTGGAGTATTTTCTTACCAAGAGATTGCGGTCGGAAAAATAGACATGCAAGCATGCATACACTCTACTGATAAGAAGAGAGTGTGTATGACTGTCGAGAGTGTGTGTGTGTCCAACCTGGTATTTGTTTATACCGAAAATTCCGTAAAAATGCACATGCAGGCATGATGCACCAAAAACGTAGTGATAACGTACTTGAAAATGCGTATGACCTCCCGAGAGAGCTTGTTAAAAAGTCACGCTTTCGTACATGTTGCCACATGTCATCAATAATCATAAGTCCAGCAGTAACTAGTCATCAGGATAAGTCGAAACTGTTCTGGGATAGAAAGAGCATGTGCTTGCATGCAGCACTGGTCCAACAAATTCAGCCAAAATGGATAGATGAGCTGATAGTAAGGTGTAGCAACAAAATCTGCGGAAAGGTGTTTCCTGATGCAGTGCTGCGGACCAAACGTTCCATGACCATAGCTTAAATGACTCCTACAAACAAGGGAAATCTATAACGAATCCGTGGTCCGATTGCTTATCATGTCAAAACTTGCTACCACTCTGCACAACTGGGATGCGTTGCGGTGAGAGAAGCGGCAACGAACTAGACTCAATTTGGTCGATTGCTGATTAGACGCAACATGACACGAATCCAAGTTTGATCTATAAAGCAGATAACGGATTGAGAAATATCCAACGATTTTAAAATGACTAAGCGATGGTCATGGATGGAAAATGTTTGAAGAACACCCTGCATTGAGGAGTGGCAAAAGCTATCTCATGGAACGTTTGGTCCGCAGCATGCATCAGGAAACACCCTTCCGCAAGATTTTGTTGCTATACCGATACGATCAGCCCATCTATCACAGTTTGGCTGAATTTGTTGGACCAGTGCTGCATGCAAGCACATGCGTTTCCGACAAGGAGGAACAACTTTTCGATTCTGACCTGGACAAGTCACGGCCTGGACTTATAATTATCGATGACATGTGGGACATGTACGGAAAGTAACTTTTTACAAGCTCTACTTCTTGGCAGCAGTCATAATCTCAAGTACGTTTTCCTGTGCATCATGCCTGCATGTGCATTTTTACCGGAATTTATGGTGAAAAAAATACCAGGTTGGACACACACACACTCTCAACAACATACACACTCTCTCCTTATCAGTACAGTGTATCATGCTTGCATGTGTATTTTTACCGGAATTTCGGTATAAAAAATACACAGTTGGAGGCATACGCTGCTCGATAAAGAGACACTGTCTCCTATCAGCTAAAAACGCTAAGACGCACATGATATCTTGTTTCAGCGTGACTGTGTTGGTGATGTCTCAAGGTTTGATCGAGCACCAAAGCAAATGGAAGAATGTGACACGTAACGCCAGGTAAGTTTCGCAATACATAGCGATCCTGTCCCTAATTGATGTCATGCTTTGTTGTTGTCTTCATGATGTATGAACGACAAACATGCATTGCTTGCTGTGCTCGCTGTTGTCCTGTGGCAGTCGAGTGCGTTCTGCGTGCTCACGATTTGAGCATGGAACACTCGTACTTTGAACGATATATTTTGGGTATTTTTATACCTTTTTGCGTTGCTCCCGCTAGTTTTCAATGTCACTTCAGTTACATGTAGTTGTCAAATGCCGCAAAATTGGCGGCGGAATAACTTGAACCAGTTGGTCCGTTGTTCGTAACCAAAATCGTGTTACTTTAGTTTGCGCGACTGGTTTTGTCAGCTATCTGTACATTGTCTCGCACGTGTTGTTTGATTGTGGCAGCTCTTTATCGGAACGTTCACGTTTCGCAGCAAAATGTTCAATGCACTGCGCACAGGCATGCAATCAATCCTCTGGGCGTTCGTTTGTGTATTGAGATTTTTTGTTGGGTGTGGGTGTTGGTTTGGGTTTGGAGGTGTGTGTTGGTGCGGGGCGTGGTGGCGGAGGGGGCGGGGAGAGTGTGTGTTTGTGATGAGAAGCTGAAAGTGCCATAGGCGATTGTGAGGTCCGCGTCGTGCCGCGGCAGAAAAGCGCAACAGCGACGAGCGAAAAGAGGGGTGTGTGTCCAAACTGGTATTTTTATACCGAAATTCCGGTAAAAATGCACATGCAGGCATGATACACTGTACTGATAAGGAGAGAGTGTGTATGACTCGAGAGAGAGTGTGTCCAAACTGGTATTTTTTATACCGAAATTCCGGTAAAAATGCACATGCAGGCATGATGCACAGGAAAACGTACTTGAGATGATGACTGCTGCCAAGAAGTAGAGCTTGTAAAAAGTCACTTTCGCACATGTCCCACATGTCATCGATAATTATAAGTCCAGGCCGTGACTTGTCCAGGTCAGAATCGAAAAGTTGTTCCTCCTTGTCGGAAACGCATGTGCTTGCATGCAGCACTGGTCCAACAAATTCAGCCAAACTGTGATAGATGGGCTGATCGTATCGGTATAGCAACAAAATCTTGCGGAAAGGTGTTTCCTGATGCATGCTGCGGACCAAACGTTCCATGAGATAGCTTTTGCCACTCCTACAAACAAGGGAAATCTACAACCAACGTGGTGATTGCTTGTCATGTCTAAAACCACTTACCCGCTTGCACCACAGATCAGGATGCGTGCAGGGTGAGCAAACAGCAACCGACCAGACTCAATTTGTTCCATTATTTTATTCGCAACGCAACAGTTGAGCAGAATTCAAGTTTTGACTATAAATCGGATAACGGATTGAGAAATATTCCAACAATTTCAAATCATTTAAGCGATGGTCATGGATGGAAAATGCTTGAAGAACACCCTGCATTGAGGAGTGGGTGGCGTAGAAGTCAAGCACATAAATGGCAAACAAACCACAGGTACAGCTCGAATCCGACTCAAATTTTTACTGTGTTTCAACAAGAATACGACCAGTAGTACACAAAACGTCTATGAAATCACCGAACAGGGTGGTGAAATGAAGTACAGGGCTTCCAAAACTGTCATAAAAGGGGTTTGGGTTTTTTGTTGGTTTTTTTTTTTTTTTTTTTTTTTTTTTTTACACGCCATGATGGTGTATTCTATCACAACCTCCACGTGTTATAAATCATGATCCCAATTGTTTTGCGTACATCCGATTCAGTCAATGTATTTATTGACATAGCAATGATCATGTTCTGGATGTCATGCTTCCTTAAATAAGGTGGATGAGAGCGATTGCTTTTGTTCGCGCTTTTTGCTGCGTTTTCGGGATCGGGGTTGTTTGCGGCTGAGGGAAGTAACTCAATAAAGCATGAGCGGCATCTAAAGTACATCCACTCCGCGCAGCTTTCTCCATGCGATTTTCCTCGGCAGGGCGATCGGAGGTGTTAATTTGGATCGTAGAGGACTCGTCTTCATAATCGGTGTACGTATCAGTGTTTTCGTTTTTGGTGCGCCTTGCGTGTGGATTTTTTTTTTTTTTTGGTGTGATTGGGTCTTATGCTTGTTTTTGTGCTCTCTTCTTTTTTTTTTTTTTTTTGTCGATTTGCCTTTTTCGTGATGGAGTGCCGCTGGAGAGTTTTGCGCTGGTGTTCGCTTTTGTTTTTTTTCTCCTGTTTTTCTTGTTTTTTCTTTTTTTTTTGTTTTCTTGGTTTTTTTTTTCTGGTTTTGGAAGCCCTGTACTTGATTTTGACCAGCCTGTTCGTGATTTCATAGACGTTTTGTGTGCTACTGGTCGTATTCTTGTTGAAAACACAGTAAAAATTCAGTCGGATTCGAGCTGTACCTGCGGTTTATTTGCCATTTATGTGCTTGACTTCTACGCCACCCACTCCTCAATGCAGGGTGTTCTTCAAGCATTTTCCATCCATGACCATCGCTTAAATGATTTGAAATTGTTGGAATATTTCTCAATCCGTTATCCGATTTATAGTCAAAACTTGAATTCTGCTCAACTGTTGCGTTGCGAATAAAATAATGGAACAAATTGAGTCTGGTCGGTTGCTGTTTGCTCACCCTGCACGCATCCTGATCTGTGGTGCAAGCGGGTAAGTGGTTTTAGACATGACAAGCAATCACCACGTTGGTTGTAGATTTCCCTTGTTTGTAGGAGTGGCAAAAGCTATCTCATGGAACGTTTGGTCCGCAGCATGCATCAGGAAACACCTTTCCGCAAGATTTTGTTGCTATACCGATACGATCAGCCCATCTATCACAGTTTGGCTGAATTTGTTGGACCAGTGCTGCATGCAAGCACATGCGTTTCCGACAAGGAGGAACAACTTTTCGATTCTGACCTGGACAAGTCACGGCCTGGACTTATAATTATCGATGACATGTGGGACATGTGCGAAAGTGACTTTTTACAAGCTCTACTTCTTGGCAGCAGTCATCATCTCAAGTACGTTTTCCTGTGCATCATGCCTGCATGTGCATTTTTACCGGAATTTCGGTATAAAAAATACCAGTTTGGACACACACACTCTCTCGAGTCATACACACTCTCTCCTTATCAGTACAGTGTATCATGCTTGCATGTGCATTTTTACCGGAATTTCGGTATAAAAAATACCAGTTTGGACACACACACTCTCTCGAGTCATACACACTCTCTCCTTATCAGTACAGTGTATCATGCTTGCATGTGCATTTTTACCGGAATTTCGGTATAAAAAATACCAGTTTGGACACACACTCTCGACACAGACACACTCTCTCCTTATCAGTACACACGCTCAGACGCACATGATTATTCTTGTTTCAGCGTGACTGTGTTGGTGATGACTCAGAGCTTTTTCATGAGCACCAAAGCCAAATGGAAGAATGTGACACGTAACGCCAGGTAAGTTTCGCAATACATGACAATCCTGTCCCTAATTGAATGTCATGCTTTTCAGTGTGTTGATCTTCATGAGATGTATGAACGACAAACATGCATTGCATTGCTGTGCTCGCATGTTGTACCCTGGCAAGTCGAGTGCGTTCATGCGTGCTCACGATTTGAGCATGGAACACAATCGTGCTTTGAACGATAACAATTTTGGGTAATTTTTATGCCATTTTTGCGTTGCTCTCGGCTAAGCTTTCAACGTCATTTCAGGTACATGTGCGTTGATCTGCAAATGGACCGCAAACCAGAATGGTCACTGCGTACTGGCGTCTGCAATGGTGAAACCCCAATTGTGTACAAAATATAATGGATCAATTGCACTGACACAGACGCACTCTCTCCTTATGAGTACAGTGTATCATGCTTGCATGTGTATTTACCGAATTTGGGTATAAAAATTAAGTTTGGACACACTCTCTCGAGTCATACACACTCTCTCCTTATCAGTATAGTGTATAGTGCCTGCATGTGCATTTTTTTACCCAAATCCGGTAAAAATGCACATGCAAGCATGATACACTGTACTGATAAGGAGAGCGTGCGTATTGTACGAGAGTGTGTGTGTGTCCCAAACTGCATTTTTTACACCCAAATTCCCGGTAAAAATGCACATGGCAGGCATGATGCACAGGAAAACGTACTTGAGATGATGACAGCTGCCAAGAAGCAGAGCTGGTAAAAAGTCACTTTCGACATGTCCCCACATGTCATCGATAATTATAAGTCCAGGCCGTGACTTGTCCAGGTCAGATGAAAAGTTGTTCCCTGTGGGAAACGCATGTGCTTGCATGCAGCACTGGTCCAACAAATTGAGCCAAACTGTGAAAGACTGGTGCGTATCGGTGTAGCAAACAAAATCTTGCGGAAGGGTGTTTCCTGATGCATGCTGCGGACCAAAACGTTCATGCAAACTTTTGCCACTCCACAAAAAGGGAAATCTACAACCAACGTGGTGATTGCTTGTCATGTCTCAACCACTTACCCGCTTGCACCAGCAGAGTTCAGGATGCGTGCAGGGTGAGCAAACAGCAACCGACCAGACTCAATTTGTTCCATTATTTTATTCGAACGCAACAGTTGAGCAGAATTCAAGTTTTGACTATAAATCGGATAACGGATTGAGAAATATTCCAACAATTTCAAATCATTTAAGCGATGGTCATGGATGGAAAATGCTTGAAGAACACCCTGCATTGAGGAGTGGCAAAAGCTATCTCATGGAACGTTTGGTCCGCAGCATGCATCAGGAAACACCCTTCCGCAAGAGTTTGTTGCTATACCGATACGATAGGCTCATTCTCACTGTTTGGCTGAATTGTTGGACCAGTGCTGCATGCAAGCACATGCGTTTCCGACAAGGAGGAACAACTTTTCGATTCTGACCTGGACAAGTCACGGCCTGGACTTATAATTATCGATGACATGTGGGACATGTACGAAAGTGACTTTTTCAGCTCTGCTTCTTCAGCTGTCATAGTATAAATTTGGTTACATACATCATGCCCGCATGCATTTTTACAAAACTCGGTGTAAAAATACCAGTTTGGACACACACGCACTACAGACACAGACGCACTCTCTCCTTATTCAGTACAGTGTATCATGTTTAGCTATATTTCAGAATTTGGGTAAAAAAATGCACATGCAGCAGTGATGCGCTATCTGAATCAGGAGAGGTGTGACTCGAGAAATATCCAAACTGGTATTTTTCAAAATTCCAGTTGAAAATACACATGCAAGCATGATACACTGTACTGATAAGGAGAAAACATATATATGGGGGGAGAGTGTGTGTGTCCAAACTGGTAATTTTTACACCGAAATTCCGGTAAAAATGCACATGCAGGCATGATGCACAGGAAAACGTACTTGAGATGATGACAGCTGCCAAGAGCAGAGCTTGTAAAAAGTCACTTTCGTACATGTGCGACGCTGTGTCATCAATAATTGTGTAAGTCCAGACCGTGACTTGTTTAGTCAGAATCGAAAAGTTGTCCTCCTCCTTGTCGGAAACGCGTGTTCTTGCATGCAGCACTGGTCCAACAAGTAAAGCCAAACAGTGATCAATGAGCTGATCGTATCGGTGTAGCAACAAAATCTTGCGGAAAGGTGTTTCCTGATGCATGCTGCGGACCAAACGTTCCATGAGATAGCTTTTGTCACTCCTACGAACAAGGGAAATCTTGCAGACCAACGTGGTGATTGCTTATCATGTCTAAAACCACTTACCCGCTTGCACCACAGATCAGGATGCGTGCAGGGTGAGCAAACAGCAACCGACCAGACTCAATTTTTTGTTCCATTATTTTATTCGCAACGCAACCGTTGAGCAGAATTTGAGTTTTGACTATAAATCAGATAACGGATTGAGAAATATTCCAACAATTTCAAATCATTTAAGCGATGGTCATGGATGGAAAATGCTTGAGAAGGGGGGGGGGGGGGGGGGGGGGGGGGGGGGGGAACACCCCTCATAGTAAAGCATCAACTCCGGCAGTGGGGGGGCGAAGTAGCATCCAGGGCAGGGGAGGCAACATCTTTTTTTTTTTTTTTTTTTTTCTTTTTTGTGTGTGATTTTGACCACCCTGTTCGTGATTTCATAGACGTTTTGTGTACTACTGGTCGTATTCTTGTTGAAAACACAGTAAAAATTCAGTCGGATTAGGAGCTGTACCTGTGGTTTGTTTGCCATTTATGTGCTTGACTTCTACGCCACCCACTCCTCAATCCATGTTTTTTCTCCAAGCATTTTCCATCCATGACCATCGCTTAAATGATTTGAAATTGTTGGAGTGTTCTCAATCCGTTATCCGATTTATAGTCAAAACTTGAATTCTGCTCAACTGTTGCATTACAAATAAAAAATAATGGAACAAATTGAGTCTGGTCGGTTGCTGTTTGCTCACCCTGCACGCATCCTGATCTGTGGTGCAAGCGGGTAAGTGGTTTTAGACATGATAAGCAATCACCACGTTGCGGGGGGATTTCCCTTGTTTGTAGGAGTGACAAAAGCTATCTCATGGAACGTTTAGGTCCGCAGCATGCATTAGGAAACACTCTTTTTCCACAAGCTATTATTGCTACGCCGATACGATCAGCTCATCTATCACTGTTTGGCTGAATTTGTTGGACCAGTGCTGCATGCAAGCACATGCGTTTCCGACAAGGAGGAACAACTTTGCGATTCTGACCTGGACAAGTCACGGCCTGGACTTATCATTATCGATGACATGTGGGACATGTACGAAAGTGACTTTTTACAAGCTCTGCTTCTTGGCAGCTGTCATCATTGTCAAGTACGTTTTCCTGTGCATCATGCCTGCATGTGCATTTTTACAGAAATTTGGTGTAAAAAATTACCAGTTTGGACACACACACTCCCGACACAGACGCACTCTCTCCTTATCAGTACAGTGTATCATGCTTGCATGTGTATTTTTTCAGTAATTTCGGTATAAAAAATACCAGTTTGGACACACTCTACTCAGTCATACACACTCTCTCCTTATCAGTATAGTGTATCATGCCTGCATGTGCATTTTTTTACCGAAATTTGATTAAAATTGCACATGCAAGCATGATACACTGTACTGATACGAGAAAATTCATTGTTGAGTGTGTGTGTCCGAGGTAATTTTTACACCGAAATTCGGCCTGGGCGCGCATGCAGGCATGATGCACAGGAAAACGTACTTGAGATGATGACAGGTGCCAAGAAGCGGAGCTTGTAAAAAGTCACTTTCAGTGCATGTCCCACATGTCATCGATAATTATAAGTCCACACTTGTCCAGGTCAGAATGGAAGTCTCCCTACCTTGTGCGGCGGAAACGCATGTGCTTCGCCATGCAGCACTGCAGTCCAACAAATTCAGCCAAAGCGTGGATCCATGAGCTGATCGTATCGGTGTAGCAACAAAATCTTCTTTTCGGAAAGTGTTTCTGTAAAGCCAGGTGCCATGCTGGGTGGACGCAGTGATAGCTTTTGTGTCACTCCTCAATGCAGGGTGTTCTTCAAGCATTTTCCGTGCCATGACATCGCTAAATCGTTTTCGAAATTGTTGGAATATTTCTCAATCCGTTATCCGATTTATAGTCAAAACTTGAATTCTGCTTCAAGTACATACGAATAAAATAATGGAACAAATTGAACTGGTCGGTTGCTGTTTGCTCACCCTGCACGCATCCTGATCTGTGGTGCAAGCGGGTAAGTGGTTTTAGACATGATAAGCAATCACCACGTTGGTTGTAGATTTCCCTTGTTTGTCGGAGTGGCGAAAAGCTATCTCATGGAACATTTCCTCCGGCCGCCTGCGTCAGGAAATTGCTCCTTTTCGCAAGATTTTGTTGCTACACCGATACGATCAGCTCATCTATCACTGTTTGGCTGAATTTGTTGGACCAGTGCTGCAGTGCAAGCAGCATGGGTTTTTCCGGACGAAGAGCATTTTCAAGTTTGACCTGGACAAGTCACGGCCTGGACTTATAATTATCGATGACATGTGAGACATGTACGAAAGTGACTTTTTACAAGCTCTGCTTCTTGGCAGCTGTCATCATCTCAAGTACGTTTTCCTGTGCATCATGCCTGCATGTGCATTTTTACCGGAATTTCAGTGGAGGACCTTCCAGTTTGGACACACACAGCTACGACACAGACGCACTCTCTCCTTATCAGTACAGTGTATCATGCTT